>JARLTB010000253.1:0-280000 GCA_030141615.1 Unio pictorum
TGACCATGTTACGTTTAATATCCCTTAATTATGGATACCTGATCATGTTACGTTTAATATCCTTTAATTATGGATACCTGACCATGTTAAGTTTAATATTCCTTAAGTATGGATACCTGACCAAGTTACGTTTAATATCTCTTAAGTATGGATACCTGACCAAGTTACGTTTAATATCCCTTAATTATGGATACCTGACCAAGTTACGTTTAATATACCTAATTATGGATGCCTGACCAAGTTACGTTTAAATTCCCTAATTATGGATACCTGACCATGTTACTTTTAATATCCCCTAATTATGGATATCTGACCAAGTTACGTTTAATATCCTTTAATTATGGATACCTGACCAAGTTACGTTTAATATCCCTAATTATGGATGCCTGACCATGTTACGTTTAATATCCCCTAATTATGGATACCTGATAATATTACGTTTAAATTCCCTAATTATGAATACCTGACCATGTTACGTTTAACATCCCCTAATTATGGATACCTGACCATGTTAAGTTTAATATCCCCTAATTATGGATACCTGACTATGTTACGTTTAATATCCCCTAATCATGGATGCCTTACCATGTTACGTTTAATATCCTCTAATTATGGATACCTGACCATGTTACGTTTAATATCCCCTAATTATGGATGCCTGATCATGTTACGTTTAATATCCTCTAATTATGGATGCCTGATCATGTTACGTTTAATATTCCCTAATTATAGATACCTGACCATGTTACGTTTAATATCCCCTAATTATGGATACCTGACCATGTTAAGTTTAATATTCCTTAATGATGGATACCCGACAATGTTACGTTTAACTGATACTGTTGATATTAACGACTAAATTTGACACTAGTAAATATTTTAGATAAAATTCACCCACAAAAATTCCCACAAGTTTCGCTTTGTCAACCTCAGAATCATTGATATATTTATTTAATTTCGGTGTCACTCCCTGACAATTGTTAGCCTTTTACATAAGGCCATGTGTTCGCACTTCATTGAAAAATAATACAATAACGGTAAATAAAAAAGTCGATAGATAACCGGCCTTTGTCTATTTTCTAATTTATTCAAAAACATGTTATATGCATCTGTTACATTCGGGTTCAAAGGACACACAAACACCAAGTAAGGGTCCTATCACTTTATATAGAATAAAGCAAAAATCTTTACAAAAGCTAGAAAGAAATAACCAGTGTTCTTTACAGTACAAAGCCCTGAGTTTAACTGCCTGTTCATGCACTCTACTCTTGTTTTAGAAAGGGCTACAGATAATGCATTATAATTAATTTAACATGTGTGCCTTATCAGAAGTCAAGAAGTCCAAGCTCAGATAGCCCTGGGAAGATAAACAACAGAGGCTGAAGGTGTTGACAGTCTCTGGTATCAACTATCCAGAATGCTGTGATTAATATTCTGGCCAAATGTCTCTACTAACAGGCTGAAATCTGATACAGCACCAAGGGTCACATCATACTTATAACACCTCCCTTCTTAAGAGGAAACTATGTTTTCGATACAGTAATACTTTTTTTTTTTTTAAATTACTTACTGGCTTGGTACATCAGAAAAATGATAAAACTTGCATAAAGCTAACGTTATTACTAAAATGCATAAAGCTTAGAGTCACTACTATTCACTTCTGTAAAGGAGTCTTGAATTCCAGCAGTAACCATCCAGAATAGGGGAAATCCAACAAATTGGTTACCGTCTATATCTGCATAAATTCATTCTGATTATAAAATAAAAACAGAACACTTAAATTTGAAAAATCCTAGAGTCCTGAACTATCCCAGTAGGTTTCTAAGCACTTTTGAAGTGTACTATGCACACCAGTATCTTTTGTCGTTTAATTCCTACACACTTCAGTTACATGCGTGATAATCCATCTGCATTCCCATGTTGTTTGCCGCTCCTGTGCTTTATAATGAAGTTGTAAGGTTGGAGTGCCAAACACCATCTAAGTAGACGCTGATTCTTGCTTTGCATTTGATTCAACCATGCCAATGGGTTGTGGTCAGTCACAATTTCAAATGTCGTCCCTGACAGGTAATACCTTAACGAATCAATCGCCCACACAATCGCAAGACATTCCTTCTCAATAGTTGCATATTTCTGCTCCCGCGGAAGAAGTTTCCGGCTTAGATAGGCCACCGCATGTTCGTCACCGTCCATTGTCTGGCTTAGCACAGCACCAATTGCCGTGTCACTAGCATCGGTCTGCACGATGAATTTCCTACCGAAATCCGGTGCAATAAGGACTGGGGTCTTAGTAAGAGCATCCTTCAACATTTTAAAGGATTGGACAGCATCTTCAGTCCATACAAGTATATTTGGTCTTCCTTTCTGTGTCATGGAGGTTAATGGTACTGCTACTTCAGCAAAGTTCTTAATGAATTTTCTGTAGTATCCAACCATTCCAAGAAATGAGCGTATTCCCTTTTTCGTTGTGGGTAATGAGAACTCACGCATTGCTTTAATTTTATTTTTGTCTGTCTTAATTTTTCCTCCTCCAATGATATGCCCAAGGCATTCAATCTCAGCTGCTCCAAACTCGCACTTTGACGGCTTTATTGTAAGTCCATCTTCCCGTATACGTTGCAGCAATGCACGCAAATTTTCTATGTGTTCTGACCAAGTCTTGCTTGACACAATGATGTTGTCAAAATATGCTGCGACATTATGTAGTCCGGACACTAGTAAGTCGATGAGTCGGGCAAAACTGGCGGGTGCCGTTTTCATACCGAAGGGCATAAGATTAAACTCATAGAGCCCAAACGGAGTCACAAATGCAAACTTTTGCCTAGATTCTTCAGCTAGAGGGACTTGCCAGTAACCCTTAGTTAGATCTATCTGACTCAAGTAACTTCCATACCCAATCTTCTCAAATAGATCGTCCATTCGTGGGACTGGATAGGCTTCGAATAACGTGATATTATTAAGCTTGCGGTAATCTACACACAGCCGAAGAGTTCCATCTTTCTTGTCAACTAATACACAAGGCGAACTCCATGGACTGATTGAGGGCCGAATGAGGCCTTGCTCCAGCATTTCATCCAATATTGCTTTCACCTCTTTCTGTTGCGCGAAAGGTATTCTATATGGCCGTTGTTTAATTGGTGTCTCCGACGTTGTCTTGATGCTGTGAGTTAAGATGTTTGTTCGACCAGGCCTTGTTGTTAGAACATCCTGAAATTCTTTGCACAGAGTTCTAATATCCTCTCGTTGCTCCTTCGACAAGTTGACTCCCAGCTTAACACCAGCATCACCTTCACCTGCTCTTGGAGGAAAATCAATATCCACACCATCGTTCTCATCTGTCTGCATTGCCAGCAGCACAGCACGTTTGTATCTACGCAGTAAATTTATATGATAGGTTACCATACCTCGCCTACCGGGTAGCGATATCTGGTAGTTAACATCGTTTACCTTCCGGACCACACGATAAGGTCCCTGCCATTGTGCCTTCATCTTGGATGAACTTGATGGCAAGAGAATAAGTACTTCATCTCCTGGACTAAATTCTCGTGTTTTCGTGTGACGATCATAAAGTGCCTTGATTTTCTTTTGGCGACCCAACAGGTTATCTTTGACATGAGCCCCGATGTCAGCCAACTTCTCACGCATTTTCACAACATGCTCCACAGTTGACTTCCTTACATCCTCCTCTCCCGTAAACAAACCTTGTAAAATCTGCATTGGCCCCCTAACTGGCCAACCATACAACATCTCAAAAGGTGCAAATCCAGTTTCCTCATGCGGGACCTCACGATATGCAAACAACAAATATGGTAACATCTCATCCCATTCATTCTTGTTGTCTGTACAGAACTTCCGCAACATTGACTTCAATGTCCCGTTAAAACGTTCTACCTTTCCATTTGCTTGTGGGTGATAAGGTGTGGTTGTAACTCCACGGATACCCACTAGTTCATACAACTGTTTCAATAAGGTGCTAGTGAAGTTGGTCCCTTTGTCTGTTAATATGACCCTTGGAAAACCAACACGGCTAAACAGTTCAATTAGTGCTCTAGCTACACTCGTTGCCTCCATATCCTTTAGAGGAAAAGCTTCAGGATATCTGGTTGCATCATCAATCACTGTCAGAATATATTTGTGTCCAGACTTCGTTCTAGATAACGGTCCTACAATATCCATTGCAATTTTCAAAAATGGTTCTGTTATTACCGGTGGACAAACCATTGGGGCTTTCTCACCTGCAGTACGTTTTGCTGTTATCAGACATTCATGACACGATGTACAATATCTTTTTACATCAGAAAACACTCCCGGCCAAAAGAATGATTGGAGAATCCTCTTTTGTTTTCTCCAAACCCAAGTGACCTGCAAGGGGTCGATCGTGTGCCAGCTCCATTACCATTTTTCTTAATCCTGCTGGTACAACAATCTGCTCCCCTCCACGCGAACCATCACCAGATTGCCATTTCCGCCGCAAAATAGCATTCTCCCAGAAGAATGCCATTGGCTCCTCCTCAGCCTCTTCCCGCGTAGCAAAGGATTTATCTCTAATAATTTTCAGTGAAATATCTGCAATCTGTAGATTTGACAACATGTCCGCATTCATTGTTGAAAGTGTGTTAAATTCAATGTCATCATGCTGATCAGTATCTGCTTGCTCGATGCTGTCGTTGACAACTTCATTTTTACTCTCATCCTCACATTGGTGAGTATTTTCTACCGTCCTCTCATCATAGAGTCCTTTTGCCATCGACCTCGTAACAACAAATGACCCTTTCTTACTAAGTATATCCATCCCTAATAGGGCTTCAGCGGCTAAATTTGGAACAAGACCCACTTGTGCTGGTCCCTTATAATACGTTGTGTTGATATTTACCACTGCCAACTGTGCGGTAAATGGCTGACCCACTGCTGTATATAACGTAACTTGGTGCCCCTCCAGCTTGCAACTCTCGTCAACGAGATCTTCTCTTATTAAGGTCATATCGGAGCCAGTGTCCTTCACAAACATGATCTCACGCCCATTTACACATCCTGTTTCCGAAATAAGCCTTTCACCAATTGTTGGCCTAACGAAACAAGTTGCTGGGTTACCACGATGTTTCATGTCATCTGTTGGACACTTACTTGCAATATGTCCCCACTGCCTGCATCGATAGCACTGCATATTCTTACGTGTGGACAGGTAATTCGTTGATGTTACTTTCGCTTGCTGCTGTAAGTTCTGAATACCCCTGTTACTATTCCCATTTATGTTCGGACGAAACATATTTTTCTGCCATTGTTGTTGTATATTGGTGGGAATATAATCTTCCGCAGCCTCAACAACTGGACTAGAGCCCTTGTTCCTCCTAATCCACTGTGCTTGATCTTGTGGCAAGGCTTTCAGGAAAAATTCCTCACGGAGACAAATAACTGGGTCACGATCATCCAAAAAACGCTTTATGTGCTGATCCATTCTGGCCATCAGACCACCATACGTCTCTGTACTCCCCTTCTTCATGCTCACCAACGCAGTGAAATGTTCATGCGGTCTCCTTCCAAAACGATCAATCAGTCCTTTCCTGAGTTCCAGATAATCACCACAAGCTTGAGTTGCAACATATCTAGCCTCACCTGTCAAAAGAGTTCTTAGCTGTAGTACTTTCAGCTCGTCAGACCACTTAGCATGTTTTGCAACTGTTTCAAATTCTGCTAGGAAAGTGACAATATCTTCTCCTCGTTCATGGTCATATGCCTGTAACTTTACTTTAAATGGCATTGAAGATACTTTTTCCGTCACGTTTTCTTGACGTTTTACTCTTTCTAACTCAATTTCCAAACGCTTCATTTCTAATCTTAATTTTTCTCTTTCCATTTCCCATTCAAACTCCTTCTGTCTTAACTCCAATTCTCTTTCATTCTTCTTTGCACTAGGTTTGCGCTTTGTTTCCTTGGGTGGTTGCATGTGCTCAAGGTTAATTTCCTCTTCATACTCCGGAATCTCACTATCTGTAAACTCCATCAAATTATGTGTTGCCGCTTTTCTTCTTGGTCGTCCTGAAGCAATCATTGCTCCCTCAATTTCTACATTATCAGCAACCGACATAATGACAAACTATACGTACTGTAAGTTCTATCACTGTATTCACAGCCACTGGACTACTTTTTCTTTTCTAAGAATTTCTGGGCTTATACGTGTACACTCGTTACAGTGATACACACTTTGCATTTAGCAATTAACAACCGTAGGTTATACACACAGTACCACCAGACACTGCTAATTCCAACGTATTGAATAATTCCAAATAATTCACACAGAAGTATTGGAATCCGTACCGCTGCCACCAAAATGTTACATTCGGGTTCAAAGGACACACAAACACCAAGTAAGGGTCCTATCACTTTATATAGAATAAAGCAAAAATCTTTACAAAAGCTAGAAAGAAATAACCAGTGTTCTTTACAGTACAAAGCCCTGAGTTTAACTGCCTGTTCATGCACTCTACTCTTGTTTTAGAAAGGGCAACAGATAATGGATTATAATTAATTTAACATGTGTGCCTTATCAGAAGTCAAGAAGTCCAAGCTCAGATAGCCCTGGGAAGATAAACAACAGAGGCTGAAGGTGTTGACAGTCTCTGGTATCAACTATCCAGAATGCTTTGATTAATATTCTGGCCAAATGTCTCTACTAACAGGCTGAAATCTGATACAGCACCAAGGGTCACATCATACTTATAACAGCATCTCTTCATATATCTTAACATGTACCAACTCAACCACAAATCTAGACCAAGTTTTTCAATAAGAACATTCACGTTGAACCGTCTTCCCGATACCTTCAGATCTGTGACTACAAACGATCTTACCGGAGGAATCATTCTTGATTGTAAGAAAACATTCGATTTAGTTGACCATAGGTATTCATTAACATTCAAAAGTTCTATACATTTTCATCAAGATAAGTTTCTTAGTTTAAATAATATTTTACTACAGTTATTTGAGAGTATTTACACATAACGGCATAATACAGTGAGCTAATTGTCATTTAAGTTAACAATTTGATTGCCGAAATAGTTTTCATTCTTAGAGAGATTATCAATTTCAGCATTGCTCTCGAACTGTCTTGCGAATTCAAACAGTCAAGAGCTGTGCCTTCAACGTTAACGTTTCTTTTAATCCGTATATCTTTTCTTACAGATAATCTCTCTCTCTCTCTCTCTCTCTCTCTCTCTCTCTCTCTCTCTCTCTCTCTCTCTCTCAATTTTAACCCTCCTCTAGATTAACAAAGTTCATATATCAGCCTTAAGTGATGTCCCAACGTCTTTGCTTTCTGTAAGTTTGTAAGTTTATGGTTTTCATTCTATAAATAACTCCATTGTCAGTGATGTTTTGCGAAGACTCTGTCGTTGATATTGTAAGGTATACTGGTGGAGCGATCGGTGTCACATATGAATATTAACTCCTTAGATTTTATGCTTTGCGACGGCTCAGACGTTGTTTTTCGTCTAGGGTATATAGATGGCAATTTGTGTCATAAATGAGAATTTCCTCTTTAGATGTTGTGCACTTTGCAAAGGCTCCATTGTTCTATGTTTTTCTGTAACATAGTTCTTCTATTAAACATTGTCTTCGTCGTCTTTGGTGCAACATCATGATTGACATCTGACTTAGGCTTGCTTGTGATAACAGAAAAGTAATAGACTGTGCCATTAGCACTCATTCTCTTTCAGAGATTCTAAGTTATTAACAAAGTTTTAAAATATTTGATAGGTGACAATTTTACTTTACTGTAACCCATGAACCATGAGGTGGTCAGTTGTGAACTTACGATAATTAGTTTACAACTTCATCTATATATATATATATATATATATATATATATATATATATATATATATATATATATATATATATATATATATATATATGCTGGACGATGAATGTACTGCAAACCTCAATAGCTTGTACAAACGTATGCTGAAGACAACAGTTAGAACAGTGTATAGTGTTGCACGGTAAATCATGTTCATAATGGTTTCTGTTGTCATAATGTTTACTGTTGTCATAATGTTTTCTGTTGCTCTCCACATGGATGAGCTATCATATTTATTAAAACCATAAACGCCGTGCTTTGCACGCGCTAAATGTTGGCAAAATCGTCAAGCATTTATCGATATATAACTTTTGTTGTTAGTATTAACATAACTCCCTGTCATATAATAGATCGTGCTGCTTGAACTCGTGGCATTTCTTTAACGTTGTTTGCCCAAGCTGCAACATGCGATTAATATAACCTTAGAGCCTTCAGATTTAGCTTGTGTAAAAATTCTACCAGTTTTGACTCAACGTTGTTCTTTAAGATTTCGAGAACTAACAGTTCTTTATGTTCTTTTAAAAACTTTTTTAAATTTCGTTTTTACCATATTAAAATTCCGTTGTTTTTTTTTTCTTCTTCTAGGAAACTAGGAATACAACCACAGAATAAATCTAGGTCTGAACAAAAGTTACCTGAAAGTCACCGTGTCGAAGACAATATGTTCAAAGCCCAATTTTTCCATATTACGTTTGAAATTTTTTATCAATTTTAGCAGCTGTAGTAGTAGTAGCAAATATGTCATGTCCATCTTTTACAACTATTGCGTGGTTTAATTGCGATCGATTATCTCGATGTACATTCGATCTGCAATAGTTATCATGACGTATGTATTGTAGCTTTAGTAGAAATGGATTTATTGATATTTTTGTTTACGATACATATTCATTTTCCAGCTGCCATATGCCCATTCTAACCTGTTTCAATAACCGACAAATAAGCGTTGCCCAGGCGTATAGCCAGTATCTCAAGATAAATGGCGCGCAACCATTATTATATTTGATAATTGATATATCGCAATATCGCAATGAATGACGGAAATTGGTGAAGGTTTGGAATTAATCACTTTGAAAACTGTTTATATCAAGATATTTACATACACAACAAACACAAGAAGTGGATAATGTAACATTTGCAAATTATTTCAGCAGCTCACATATCACCAAGATTCTCCAATTAAAGTTCCAAGATTTCACTCAATGTCTTAAACCTATACAAGTTGGCCATCAAACAGTTCTTGGAATGAACAGTACAACCTGGTAACCCCTACCGCCTCCAACAAAGAGTATTATGAATGAAATATTTGGTAAAATATTTCCCATCGTGACGAAGAGTAACATGAAATCAATGTTAATACCTATCATTTTAGCAAGTCCGACTGGTCCAATTAGTAAGAAAAACAAATAATAACAGGTTACCAATATGATGATATGAATCTTAAATGAAATCTGAACCCAGTCAGGCAGCCCGTATAAGTACACGAAGAAATATATATGGAAAAGAAAAGACCAACCAAACCGTTTGATGTACAGGCAAGAGAAACCAAAGGCTTAAATCGATGATTGGAGAAATACCATTAATAGATAAACAGGTATTTAAGAAACAAAAGATAGATAACTAAGGGTGTATGTAAATGCTATAGAAATTATCAAATAACATATATGATCTATATAATATATACACTTAGACACTGAAATATACCAAAAAACAGAACGAAGAGTCGAAATATGCTAAAATCAATATGTATTTCAAAAACAGTTCGAAAGTGTTTAAAGTATTGGAGCGCATTTATTTGGACATCCAAGACATTTGCAGAGAGTTTCAGAGAAAATATTGAAAACATAAATTGGACGATGGGCTGAAAAAAGTATTCACAGAAAAATGGTGTTAAAACAGCTGTTACGGCATCAGCTGTTGGGCTGACACTGTTAATTGTTATTCTTTGTATAGCAATGTTTGTAAAAAGTAAAGTACGGAGTCGAGGAAGATATGTTGCTCCATTTGAAGGAGTTTAGCTTTTGGACAAAACTATAAAAAAAAACAAAAAAAAACAAAAAACAACGGGTTAATAGCTAAAGACACTTTCTTATCATTACTTAATACCAGATCTATTTCACGATATATTTCATCTAGTGGTACGTAAAACGTGATATTTTTAACGACTGCAGATTCTTTTATTTATTCTAGCTCACAAAGTGCTGGTTTTGTTGCTGCAGATATACCTTTGGTAGTCGCCCACGATCAAACGTCGTGTGGCATGATGGGAACTCTGTATTTACACATGTGAACATTAAAGACATATGTTTCACGTGAATCAGTAGAAACGTTGGTAATCAAATTACTATACTAAATGAAATAGAGTAACGGTGGTAGTTATATATAAGTATATATACATGTGTGTGTGTGTGTGTGTGTGTGTGTGTGTGTGTATTTTGTTTGCTTTCGATTTGTGTTCTAATGACTATCATCTCAGAGGCAACAAAGAGTTCATTAACTTTCGACTTGAGATATATAATGTTTCCGCCGCACTCTTCATGTTTACACTAGGTACAGATATGCAACAAGGTTCTGTTATTTATAGTGGGTACACAATAGGATTATAGTGCATTCCATTCATTCATCATCATTCAGCAAGTGGACTCCGAACAGGACGGACCGGTCCTCAGACGGTTACAGCCTACTGATAGTCGGCAGTGAGAACAGGTGCCATTTAGGACTGTAGAAAAAAGAATGCAGCCATACGAGCAACCTAGGTGTTTTCCCTTAACGGTGACGGGAAACCGAGCCGGGGCATATATTTTACACCCCACTAGACCAAACTACAGCGGCTCTGTCAGAGGAAACATCCCACAAGACTTGAAGAACGAAGCGTGGCGCCACGTGGATTTCAAGATAGCGACCTGAGTGCACTACTACAAATAACATCAACGGTGGGCACGAGGTGTTACAGGGAACCAACGAAGAATGAAACGAGGGCATATACAGTCACCTGGAAAAATTTCGAAACGCCATACAGAAATTTTGCTTCAAGAGGGACTAAAAGGAAAACTGGCTGTGACAAGAGAAAATCTGCCATAGCCAACCTACTGCAACGAGAACAGACGTCCCGGAGAAAGATGACAGAATTAAATTAGCTAGGTATTTCATTTGTCTGAATGAAAATAGGGACTCATTTGGCATCGAGTAACCCTTTTCGACTAACTATATATGGTCCTGAAAAGACTAATTTGACCTTTTTGGCACTGCCTTCAACAAATTTATAACCAAAATCCCCTACCATTGACTACACTATTATGTGTCGCTTAGACATTTTAATTTAAATATATTAGGGACTTTCACATGTACGCTTATGTACTAGTCCCTATTTGATAGGATGATCAATAAAAATTTTTACAACTCAGATATATGGTTAATTGCATAGGTGGCTTACACATTATTGGTTGTTAGGCTGTCCATTAGTACAACTGGACTGAATTGATATACATGAGCGTTCTTTGATTTGCGCTCCCTTGCTGCCTGCTGCAGTAGTTCCACGTGCTTGCACGATTCAATAACTACAGCGGACTTAAGCGATGTGAGAAAACTATTTTTCTCTCGCTTCCCTTTACTGCTATTGCAGAATGGTTAGGCAACTTCAAAATACTGATTGGGTGGGTGTGTGTAGGTTCCATTCCTACCCACCAAATGGCCTTACATTCACACAGTGGCAGTTCAATAATTGCCCCGATGTGACGGCCCAATTAAATAGTTTTCTATGAAAACATAAACGCCTGCAGGGTGCGCGGCAAAAAAATTCTACCAGTTTTGACTCAACGTTGTTCTTTAAGATTTCGAGAACTAACAGTTCTTTATGTTCTTTTGAAAACTTTTTAAATTTCGTTTTTACCATATTAAAATTCCGTTGTTTTTTTTCTTCTAGTAAATTAGGAATGCAACCCCAAAATAAATCTAGGTCTGAACAAAAGTTACCTGAAAGTCACCGTGTCGAAGACAATATGTTCAAAGCCCAATTTTTCCATATTACGTTTGAAATTTTTTATCAATTTTAGCAGTTGTAGTAGTAGTAGCAAATATGTCATGTCCATCTTTTCCAACTATTGAGTGGTTTAATTGCGATCGATTATCTTGATGTACATTCGATCTGCAATAGTTATCATGACGTATGTATTGTAGCTTTAGTAGAAATGGATTTATTGATATTTTTGTTTACGATACATATTCATTTTCCAGCTGCCATATGCCCATTCTAACCTGTTTCAATAACCGACAAATAAGCGTTGCCCAGGCGTATAGCCAGTATCTCAAGATAAATGGCGCGCAACCATTATTATATTTGATAATTGATATATCGCAATATCGCAATGAATGACGGAAATTGGTGAAGGTTTGGAATTAATCACTTTGAAAACTGTTTATATCAAGATATTTACATACACAACAAACACAAGATGTGGATAATGTAACATTTGCAAATTATTTCAGCAGCTCACATATCACCAAGATTCTCCAATTAAAAGTTCCAAGATTTCACTCAATGTCTTAAAGTGCCATACCAGTGTAAAAACCGAAAATGCAATTCAATATTATTTGAATTGAAAATAAAATCTGGAAGCTGTATAAAGAAACCCGATGAAAAAATTCGGCATAATAACTGAGAAATACGCTCAGGTGTGTTTTCGAAAATAATACACATGGGACCGATTTTATCGCTCGGTAATTTCCGCCGAGTGAAGACCGTCTGACGTCACTTCATGAACACACGCCGTACTTCCGTTTCTAGTGAAACATAAACAAAGCTCCTGTTCCGTTCCATATTAGTTTGTTTTAAAGCTTTTATCATCAAAATCATGCCAAGAGGAGATCGTAGAAGTACAAGCAAGGGCAGCGGTGTCTGGTGTGTTGCCGCAAATTGTGGGAATACAAATGCCGATGGGTTTTCCATGCATTCCTTTCCGAAAGACCAAGCACTTTGTCGTAGGTGGACAGATTTTGTAAAAATCAAAAGAGAAAACTGGGATGGTCCGACTAAGTTTTCTGCCTTCTGCTCCTTTCATTTTGTAGCAGAAGCATATATTTTATAAGTTTATATATTCGTGTTTTAAATAGGCAGAAGTGTGTATTTTATTATTTTATCTAATTACTGTTTTTAAAAGATGAGTGAAATAAAATCATCAGTTGCAATTAGTGTTTTATCATTTTTTTCACATATACAGCCATTTAGCCAACCTTGAACCAGGATTACCTATTGAGTTTTGTTCACTCTGAGCAATGAATCTACCCTGAGTGCTGTTCATGCTGTGTTGTTGTATTGCATGACATGTGGTAAGTAACTTTCTGATTGGTTAGTTTGCTACTTGTCTGTATAAACAACATAGCATGGGCAGCAGATTGGTGGTGGTCATTCCATTGGAGTTGCTGAAGGGTGTTGGTCATAGAATTAAATTAAATGTGCTTGTGATTCTGTTGGACTTCAAAATGTGACAACCTTTGTCCCATATGATAAGGTAAATAGATTTATAATATATTTATAATATCGTCAATGTAAATGGTTATTTTATATGTAGTCTGTATATTTATCTGAAATGTATATTGCATTTTAGTGCCTTTAATAAGTTATTAACCCAGTCTTTTCTGAACCTATCATTATGTCCATACGCTTGTCTTACTGTATGTCTGTTCTGTTTTGTGCAGTGCACAATGATTGTTGTGTTTAGGTTCATTTTGTCAACTATCTTTCTAGATTGATAAGTAATACATATGTGGTGATAGTTATTCGTATTGAATATACTGTGAAACAGAATCGATGTAATGCACTGATGATTGTATTTATAGTTGTAGTAAATGTATTTTGTTGTATTTGCAGGGTTGAGTTGAATACAACTTCATGCACAATAAAGTCTTATAACCTATACTGGACTTGACAATTGTCTATTATAAAAGTAGACAGGAAAGAACGGTAACAATTTCACACCAGAATGCTTCCCATTTAGGTATAGATTTGAGGTTGTGCATATGGGTAGGGCACCAAAGAAAGTCAAACTCAATGATGATGCTGTCCCGTCTGTACAATGCTTGAAGGAAACTGACAACCAAGTAACTGCAACTGTATCAGAACCTTCAACACCAAAACATCAGCTGTTCTATAAGAACCGTACTGGGATGGCCTGAATTACCACCCCCGGGAAAAACCGTTGATTTACCAGAACCAAAAAAATCTGATTATGTCACATACACGACAAAATTTGACAATCCAATAAAAAGCTATAGCGATTATGACAAATTGAATTTTTTCACTGAATTAGATGAGGGAGGGGATAAATACTACATAACTCGACAGGATAAAATCACTGAAAATTTCACAGCGTCGATGGTGACTCCAAGTGACCAAAGCAATATTGCAAATATGATAGCAGGAAGTGGCTTTAAAAAACCACGACGATGAAAATCTTTTTATGATTTCACGATTTAGACTCTGATAAATAGAATAAAATTTTCAAAAGATCACCTGATCCAGCATTTGATATGGATGCCCCAGTGCGCAAGGATGATTCTGTACGCGATTATCAATATTATTCTTATCACGCAGTACAACCAGATCTCCGATCGCGAATTGAACTTCAAGTTCATGACACCAGTAAATACTTTTTGCCCTGTGAAGCGTTTATCGAAATCGAAGGAGAACTTGTAACAAATGTTGCAGCTGATACCCCATATGCAGATAACGCAAATGTCCGAGTTGGTTTTGTTAATAACGGCATAATGGCGTTATTTGAAAGCGCTAGATATCTCATTGATGGAAAAGAAATTGAATCCACTGACCGTGAAGTTGATGTTGCAACAACAATAATCGGGTTAGCGAGATATTCTGATGATTATACAAGATCAGCGGGTCCATCTATGATGTTTGCAAAGGATACCTCTGATAACGCTGATCACCTTCAATACATTAAAGTGTTAACAGGAAGAGATAATGCAGAAGCCGATCAACAAGAAGCAGCTAATCCAGAACGTCGAACTAGACCCGGAGCTGCGTTTGATATTCTCGGAGGCGTTAATGGTAATTTCAATTTAGGATTTGCAACACGCGTAGCAACGTTGCATGGGCAGCGTCGACGATTTTCATGTGCGATTCCACTGCATCATATATTTGGATTCTGTAGAAACGTCCGAAAAGTTATTTATGGAGCGAAGCATACAGTAGCACTTGTACGAAAGGGTACTGATGATGATGCAATCTGGCGTAATGCTGGGGTTGCTGCCGGTAAAGTTATTTTAACAAAACTATCATTATGGATGCCAGTGTTAACTCCATCAATCACCGAAGAACAACGACTACTATCATTTACGGACCAAGGAGGAAACTCATTGTTGAGTTGGTTATCAGTGACTACGGATATTAAACAAGACAGTGTTGATGGTACATTCACATGGCACCTGGCATCAAAACAAGGGGTTTCAGCACCACGTCATATATTTATTGCGTTACAGAATAATGCGCGAGTTGGTAATCAAGAACGAAGTCATATGATATTTGATCAGTTAGGTGTTAATGAAGTATCGCTGACAATAAACGGACAGCAGGAACCATCCGAGGATATACAACTTGATTACGGTCAGAATCATATTGCACGCGTGTATCATAACCTGTTGTCATATATGTCACGTGATCAAAATGTGGATACTGGTTTGCAAATATCACAATTGGATTTTAAAAGCCTCTATCCGATTTATTACTTTTCACTGGAAAATCTTGATTTAACAAGACAATCTGTCGTTGATATACACTTTAGAGCCCGTGTAACCCGTCCGACTGGTCCACCAGTTGGTGGGGTACCTCCTATCCTTATCCCGAATTATAGAGCGGTTGCTGTCATTCTCAGTGATAAATCAATGCTACTTGAAGGTGTTGGAGGAAGAATGAGAATCATTGATGCACCAGTGGAAAATCTTTGAACGATTTTTCCATTGAATCGCTTTACAATTTAGAATCAATCTATTATGTATAATGTCATATAGTATTATTAGTGTTGCGTTAACTCCCGGTCAAATCAAGAAATTGCAATCGGAATCAGCTAAAAAATGTGGAACCACTATCACGCTGAAACCTAATCAAATGAATGGCGGTGCAAATAAATTATCGCTGACAACTCGTCAAATAAAACACTTCAATGATGCACTTGTAGCAAAAAAAGGTGTTCAGATTACTCTTTCTGCGGCTGCTATCAAAAATATGATTAAAACAGGCGGTATATTTCCATTGTTAGCTGCGATTCCGGCCTTGATTGTAGCAGCAGCCCCAGCTGTGGCTAAAGCAGCGGCGTTAGGAGCCGTTGGTACTGCAGCAGGAATGGCACTAAAGAAGGCATCTGGACAGGGATATAAAAAAATGGGAAGGGGTCTAAGACTACCAGGAACCCCGTATTCATGGTACAGCGGAAAAGGTCTAAGACTCCCAGGAACCCCGTATTCATGGTACAGCGGAAAAGGCCTGAGACTAGGACCGGTTTTTTGAGGAACCGATGGTTCCTATGTCCAATTTTGATTTAATGGATGCTGCTAAAAAAAACCTTGCGATTAAAAATTTCAGAGGTGTCTTTATGAAAGATCAATTACCACATCAACCAAACAACACTGAAACAGGTATCATTAATCTCGATAACAGCACCGGACCTGGAATTCACTGGGTTGCATACGCTATTGATCCACGGGCAATCGTCTATTTTGATTCATATGGATTAGCCCCGCCAAAAGAGTTTATGCGTTACATAAAAAATTTTCCAATTAAGACTTGGTATTCTACGCTACCAACACAACAAATCAATGACCCACCAATATGCGGCAGTGAAGTATTAAATGTCCTTAACGCTATTTCAGCATCTAGAAAACCACCACACATTGTCGTAAATGAATACACTAGTAATCGAAGTCGTCAAAAACGATTTTAGAGAGAGGTGTATAAAATATCATGATTGATATTTGGGGGAGATCTTTGAAACCCAAACCCGATGGCACTGCAACCCCTGATTCTATCAAGGACATAAAAAAAAATAATCGAAGATGAAATAGCTGAGACGTTGAACTTAACAAGTGTTGACCCCGGGGAAATAGTTGTATTTCAAGACAAACAGGGTAAATTGAAAACTAGTAATGTCTCTCTGGATGATATTTTGATTAAACAACGAAACGCAATCGATGATACTATTGTGTTATTTTCCGATCAGGGTAAACTCAAACCGGGTGTACTCTTTTCGACAATTACAGATCGATTAAAAACTCTCAACGATGAATTGAAAAATTCTGTGTTGGAACTAACAACACTTCAATCTAGAATTGAGGATAACGGAAAACAGTTTACATCATTCCGTAGAAATATCATTGATAAATTTATTGAAACCCCGTTGGATAAAATTGAACTAAAACTCCCGGATATCGAAAAATCCATCGATGAGACGAAAACCTTCATCGAAGCCATCAAAGGGGATGCAACGAGGATGATAACAATTATTGAAAAAACAAATTCCTCATGCGAAAACCAATAACGTAGTATACACGATCCAACACGGATCATTTGCGTGGACACCTACAAACAACAAATTAGATATCACTGCAACCGTTAAGGGTATTTATCGATTAACACTAGTAACACCATTGACTCAATTTAATATTTCATCGTCGAGTTCATCCGGGGTCAATAATACGATTTCAACGATCATCGACAAGGATACAACTGAAAAGTTCACGATAACATCTACTGATAAAAATTTGGTTAGGGTTTCAACAACATGGTATGTGGAATTCGTAGCGGATTTAAGTAAATAACGGTTTCAATTGAAATCGTAAACTGATTTAAAAATAAAATGATTTCATCATCGCAATATCGTTATGATCAGGTCAGAGAATTTCAAACTAGACTCAAAACCCTCACTGAGGAGTATGCAATGAAAATTAAAAAATATCGCAGGATAATTACCGTAATTGATGTTACTGTGTACGCTGTGAGTGGTGTAATCACCGGAGCCGGTATTATACTGTCTTCAGTGACAATGATGGCCCCGATAGCTGTTCCAATTTGCATTTCTGCGGCAACAACAATCGCGGGAATAATTTCAATAATAACAAAAAAAATATCATCATGCAGCCAACGGAAACTACAAGACTACATAATTCAATTTCATGTTGTGTCCACTGCATACTCGCAATTATCCTCATTGATATCGTCATCTCTCGATGATACAATTATATCAGAGTGAGTTTTCAGCGATGGTCAGTATTTATGATTCTGCGATGTCAAAATTAGAAATACAACAACATGAGTATAATAACAATGACAACACAGATGGAATTACTTCAACAAATAGTGGAGAACACAAACCCAGTACAAACCAGCATGATCTCAATAACATCAACGAATCCAGAATTCAGTGTGAATTTCCCTATCCCAGTCCCCGTGAAGGAAATCGCGCTAGCAAAATTACGAGTGTATCACAGTTGGCCTAATATCAGATCAAAATCATTTGGTGGTCAACAACCCAATAATTCACTGGTGTTTGCAAATAAGAATAAAGACGACGGTACCCCAGACTGGAACGTTGTTTCGATACCAACCGGATCATACCAAATTGAACAAATCAATAATGAATTCGCGCGTAGAATAAAATCCATTACTGGAGCAGAATCAAAAATAGCTATAACAGTTCATGAACCAACACTATCATCTGCCATTGAAATAAGCACAGATGGTTATGTCGTAGATATCTATCAGTTCTATAAGAACCGTACTGGGATGGTCTGAATTACCACCCCCGGGAAAAACCGTTGATTTACCAGAACCAAAAAAATCTGATTATGTCACATACACGACAAAATTTGACAATCCAATAAAAAGCTATAGCGATTATGACAAATTGAATTTTTTCACTGAATTAGATGAGGGAGGGGATAAATACTACATAACTCGACAGGATAAAATCACTGAAAATTTCACAGCGTTCAATAACGATATTTCACTGTTGTTAATATCCCTTAAATCCGGTACTCTCACCCGAGATGAATTTATCAACGTCGTAGAAACATGTAACAGAATCCTCAGTGACATGGATATATTTCATTCACTAATCATACGAGAGGTATCCCTTGCAAGACATCCTAACACGAAAATAAAATTTGCGACAAAATATCATATAAGCGTAGAAAATATTTCCGAATTCAATCTACCAGGATATAATCTCTTAGAATTACAAAAATCTCTCAATGATGCCATCGATGAAGGTTTCAAAATAATTCATGACGAATGGAAAAAAACAACATCACAGGAAATAAAAATCCTCAAACACAATAATGACCCAGACGGTGGCGGCAGGCATATTGCTCCGTTCAATGTGAATATTTCATCGGTGATTGCGCTCAATTTAGTATGTGATGTTATCGAGGGAAGTTATCAAATAAATTTAGAACGATCAAATCAAACTCAGCAGGGATATATTTTGTATTCATTTGCACCAACAGCCCCTCCAGGATTTCTAATTATTGAGTCCCCGGTGAATCCAGTCTATATGCGATGTCATAATAATTCATTAACCAGAATTAATTTCAAACTCACTGACCAGTCTAATAATCTGATTGATCTACAAGGTGAAGTTTTACAAATTAGTCTGTTTGTAAAGTCCTAAGGACTTTCATCCTGAAAGGATTTTCATCCTGAAGGATTTTCGTCATCGGATTGGATAAAATATTCGGTTGAAAAGTTTTTACTCATTGCATGATCGTCTCCATTGGCAAATGGAGGCTTTCTCTTTTTTGATTTCATTCATTTTTTCATTATTTTTTGCCTGTTTCATTGATTTTTTTTTGCCTGATTTCATTGATTTTTTGCCCGATTTCATTGATTTAAGCCGTAATCCATTGAAAACTTGTTTAAAAATGTTGTCCGGCTCGCCTCCTCTGCTGCTGACAGAGGCTTCACTTTATCAATTTCATATTCAACTACCTGAAAAAGGTCAATTGCATCAGTTTTATTACTTTTGAATACTGTACTTTGTTCAAGTTATTTTAGCATTTAGACATTTTAAGAAGATTAAATCATTTTTGGGATAAAGAAAATAGGTCCCAAAATTATTGTGATGAATTCAGTAATCCACCATAACAGAATGTGTTTGAAACGTATAAAAAATGTGTTATTCAAAACCGACATTTTTTCCTTACGATGATCAAACCTATCCTTTTCTCCAAACCTTTAAGCTGTAGTTCTTCCTTTATCTCTAGAAATCTTATATGTAGTTTGTTAAAACATGTTCTTGTCTGAAATGTCACTCTCATTATATATATATATATATATATATATATATATATAAGCTAAATTTTACCTCTTTCATAATGTCAAATGAGTTTTCTAATCCTTGATCCTGAGTTGTCTCACTGCCTGTTGTGAACATTGTTCCTCATGTGCAGCAATAATCTAAAACAAAATGTACCCTATTAAGAGAACATTTATCACTCATGTTTGTAAATATCTATATGTAATCTGATTCACACATTAGCCTGACAATGAAATATAAATGTAGGCCTTCTAAATCTACCGGCAGAAAGATTTTTATATTCACATGGTCAAAGTTGAAGGCAAGATGAAAATGTTGATAATATTTATCAGATGTTTATATCTCAGTTCTTGATTGATTAGATATTTACAGCATTTGTTTTGAAAACTATGCAAGAACGTTCTAGAGAGTACAAATGGAAATGTTGCAGTGACTGGTCTTTTGAATATCATAGATAAACTCACCCTTGTTGCTTCTCTCTTTGAATAGCTCCTTCTTATTTTCTTTGGTGGTGACACTTGACAAGTTACTTCCTCTGATGGTGACAACATTTCAAGCCTACACAGCTGATGTTTTGGTGTTGAAGGTTCTGATACAGTTGCAGTTACTTGGTTGTCAGTTTCCTTCAAGCATTGTACAGACGGGACAGCATCATCATTGAGTTTGACTTTCTTTGGTGCCCTACCCATATGCACAACCTCAAATCTATACCTAAATGGGAAGCATTCTGGTGTGAAATTGTTACCGTTCTTTCCTGTCTACTTTTATAATAGACAATTGTCAAGTCCAGTATAGGTTATAAGACTTTATTGTGCATGAAGTTGTATTCAACTCAACCCTGCAAATACAACAAAATACATTTACTACAACTATAAATACAATCATCAGTGCATTACATCGATTCTGTTTCACAGTATATTCAATACGAATAACTATCACCACATATGTATTACTTATCAATCTAGAAAGATAGTTGACAAAATGAACCTAAACACAACAATCATTGTGCACTGCACAAAACAGAACAGACATACAGTAAGACAAGCGTATGGACATAATGATAGGTTCAGAAAAGACTGGGTTAATAACTTATTAAAGGCACTAAAATGCAATATACATTTCAGATAAATATACAGACTACATATAAAATAACCATTTACATTGACGATATTATAAATATATTATAAATCTATTTACCTTATCATATGGGACAAAGGTTGTCACATTTTGAAGTCCAACAGAATCACAAGCACATTTAATTTAATTCTATGACCAACACCCTTCAGCAACTCCAATGGAATGACCACCACCAATCTGCTGCCCATGCTATGTTGTTTATACAGACAAGTAGCAAACTAACCAATCAGAAAGTTACTTACCACATGTCATGCAATACAACAACACAGCATGAACAGCACTCAGGGTAGATTCATTGCTCAGAGTGAACAAAACTCAATAGGTAATCCTGGTTCAAGGTTGGCTAAATGGCTGTATATGTGAAAAAAATGATAAAACACTAATTGCAACTGATGATTTTATTTCACTCATCTTTTAAAAACAGTAATTAGATAAAATAATAAAATACACACTTCTGCCTATTTAAAACACGAATATATAAACTTATAAAATATATGCTTCTGCTACAAAATGAAAGGAGCAGAAGGCAGAAAACTTAGTCGGACCATCCCAGTTTTCTCTTTTGATTTTTACAAAATCTGTCCACCTACGACAAAGTGCTTGGTCTTTCGGAAAGGAATGCATGGAAAACCCATCGGCATTTGTATTCCCACAATTTGCGGCAACACACCAGACACCGCTGCCCTTGCTTGTACTTCTACGATCTCCTCTTGGCATGATTTTGATGATAAAAGCTTTAAAACAAACTAATATGGAACGGAACAGGAGCTTTGTTTATGTTTCACTAGAAACGGAAGTACGGCGTGTGTTCATGAAGTGACGTCAGACGGTCTTCACTCGGCGGAAATTACCGAGCGATAAAATCGGTCCCATGTGTATTATTTTCGAAAACACACCTGAGCGTATTTCTCAGTTATTATGCCGAATTTTTTCATCGGGTTTCTTTATACAGCTTCCAGATTTTATTTTCAATTCAAATAATATTGAATTGCATTTTCGGTTTTTACACTGGTATGGCACTTTAAGACATTGAGTGAAATCTTGGAACTTTTAATTGGAGAATCTTGGTGATATGTGAGCTGCTGAAATAATTTGCAAATGTTACATTATCCACATCTTGTGTTTGTTGTGTATGTAAATATCTTGATATAAACAGTTTTCAAAGTGATTAATTCCAAACCTTCACCAATTTCCGTCATTCATTGCGATATTGCGATATATCAATTATCAAATATAATAATGGTTGCGCGCCATTTATCTTGAGATACTGGCTATACGCCTGGGCAACGCTTATTTGTCGGTTATTGAAACAGGTTAGAATGGGCATATGGCAGCTGGAAAATGAATATGTATCGTAAACAAAAATATCAATAAATCCATTTCTACTAAAGCTACAATACATACGTCATGATAACTATTGCAGATCGAATGTACATCAAGATAATCGATCGCAATTAAACCACTCAATAGTTGGAAAAGATGGACATGACATATTTGCTACTACTACTACAACTGCTAAAATTGATAAAAAATTTCAAACGTAATATGGAAAAATTGGGCTTTGAACATATTGTCTTCGACACGGTGACTTTCAGGTAACTTTTGTTCAGACCTAGATTTATTTTGGGGTTGCATTCCTAATTTACTAGAAGAAAAAAAACAACGGAATTTTAATATGGTAAAAACGAAATTTAAAAAGTTTTCAAAAGAACATAAAGAACTGTTAGTTCTCGAAATCTTAAAGAACAACGTTGAGTCAAAACTGGTAGAATTTTTTTGCCGCGCACCCTGCAGGCGTTTATGTTTTCATAGAAAACTATTTAATTGGGCCGTCACATCGGGGCAATTATTGAACTGCCACTGTGTGAATGTAAGGCCATTTGGTGGGTAGGAATGGAACCTACACACACCCACCCAATCAGTATTTTGAAGTTGCCTAACCATTCTGCAATAGCAGTAAAGGGAAGCGAGAGAAAAATAGTTTTCTCACATCGCTTAAGTCCGCTGTAGTTATTGAATCGTGCAAGCACGTGGAACTACTGCAGCAGGCAGCAAGGGAGCGCAAATCAAAGAACGCTCATGTATATCAATTCAGTCCAGTTGTACTAATGGACAGCCTAACAACCAATAATGTGTAAGCCACCTATGCAATTAACCATATATCTGAGTTGTAAAAATTTTTATTGATCATCCTATCAAATAGGGACTAGTACATAAGCGTACATGTAAAAGTCCCTAATATATTTAAATTAAAATGTCTAAGCGACACATAATAGTGTAGTCAATGGTAGGGGATTTTGGTTATAAATTTGTTGAAGGCAGTGCCAAAAAGGTCAAATTAGTCTTTTCAGGACCATATATAGTTAGTCGAAAAGGGTTACTCGATGCCAAATGAGTCCCTATTTTCATTCAGACAAATGAAATACCTAGCTAATTTAATTCTGTCATCTTTCTCCGGGACGTCTGTTCTCGTTGCAGTAGGTTGGCTATGGCAGATTTTCTCTTGTCACAGCCAGTTTTCCTTTTAGTCCCTCTTGAAGCAAAATTTCTGTATGGCGTTTCGAAATTTTTCCAGGTGACTGTATATGCCCTCGTTTCATTCTTCGTTGGTTCCCTGTAACACCTCGTGCCCACCGTTGATGTTATTTGTAGTAGTGCACTCAGGTCGCTATCTTGAAATCCACGTGGCGCCACGCTTCGTTCTTCAAGTCTTGTGGGATGTTTCCTCTGACAGAGCCGCTGTAGTTTGGTCTAGTGGGGTGTAAAATATATGCCCCGGCTCGGTTTCCCGTCACCGTTAAGGGAAAACACCTAGGTTGCTCGTATGGCTGCATTCTTTTTTCTACAGTCCTAAATGGCACCTGTTCTCACTGCCGACTATCAGTAGGCTGTAACCGTCTGAGGACCGGTCCGTCCTGTTCGGAGTCCACTTGCTGAATGATGATGAATGAATGGAATGCACTATAATCCTATTGTGTACCCACTATAAATAACAGAACCTTGTTGCATATCTGTACCTAGTGTAAACATGAAGAGTGCGGCGGAAACATTATATATCTCAAGTCGAAAGTTAATGAACTCTTTGTTGCCTCTGAGATGATAGTCATTAGAACACAAATCGAAAGCAAACAAAATACACACACACACACACATGTATATATACTTATATATATTTACCACCGTTACTCTATTTCATTTAGTATAGTAATTTGATTACCAACGTTTCTACTGATTCACGTGAAACATATGTCTTTAATGTTCACATGTGTAAATACAGAGTTCCCATCATGCCACACGACGTTTGATCGTGGGCGACTACCAAAGGTATATCTGCAGCAACAAAACCAGCACTTTGTGAGCTAGAATAAATAAAAGAATCTGCAGTCGTTAAAAATATCACGTTTTACGTACCACTAGATGAAATATATCGTGAAATAGATCTGGTATTAAGTAATGATAAGAAAGTGTCTTTAGCTATTAACCCGTTGTTTTGTGTTTTTTTTGTTTTTTTTTATAGTTTTGTCCAAAAGCTAAACTCCTTCAAATGGAGCAACATATCTTCCTCGACTCCGTACTTTACTTTTTACAAACATTGCTATACAAAGAATAACAATTAACAGTGTCAGCCCAACAGCTGATGCCGTAACAGCTGTTTTAACACCATTTTTCTGTGAATACTTTTTTCAGCCCATCGTCCAATTTATGTTTTCAATATTTTCTCTGAAACTCTCTGCAAATGTCTTGGATGTCCAAATAAATGTGCTCCAATACTTTAAACACTTTCGAACTGTTTTTGAAATACATATTGATTTTAGCATATTTCGACTCTTCGTTCTGTTTTTTGGTATATTTCAGTGTCTAAGTGTATATATTATATAGATCATATATGTTATTTGATAATTTCTATAGCATTTACATACACCCTTAGTTATCTATCTTTTGTTTCTTAAATACCTGTTTATCTATTTATGGTATTTCTCCAATCATCGATTTAAGCCTTTGGTTTCTCTTGCCTGTACATCAAACGGTTTGGTTGGTCTTTTCTTTTCCATATATATTTCTTCGTTTACTTATACGGGCTGCCTGACTGGGTTCAGATTTCATTTAAGATTCATATCATCATATTGGTAACCTGTTATTATTTGTTTTTCTTACTAATTGGACCAGTCGGACTTGCTAAAATGATAGGTATTAACATTGATTTAATGTTACTCTTCGTCACGATGGGAAATATTTTACCAAATATTTCATTCATAATACTCTTTGTTGGAGGCGGTAGGGGTTATCAGGTTGTACTGTTCATTCCAAGAACTGTTTGATGGCCAACTTGTATAGGTTTAAGACATTGAGTGAAATCTTGGAACTTTTAATTGGAGAATCTTGGTAATATGTGAGCTGCTGAAATAATTTGCAAATGTTACATTATCCACTTCTTGTGTTTGTTGTGTATGTAAATATCTTGATATAAACAGTTTTCAAAGTGATTAATTCCAAACCTTCACCAATTTCCGTCATTCATTGCGATATTGCGATATATCAATTATCAAATATAATAATGGTTGCGCGCCATTTATCTTGAGATACTGGCTATACGCCTGGGCAACGCTTATTTGTCGGTTATTGAAACAGGTTAGAATGGGCATATGGCAGCTGGAAAATGAATATGTATCGTAAACAAAAATATCAATAAATCCATTTCTACTAAAGCTACAATACATACGTCATGATAACTATTGCAGATCGAATGTACATCGAGATAATCGATCGCAATTAAACCACGCAATAGTTGTAAAAGATGGACATGACATATTTGCTACTACTACTACAGCTGCTAAAATTGATAAAAAATTTCAAACGTAATATGGAAAAATTGGGCTTTGAACATATTGTCTTCGACACGGTGACTTTCAGGTAACTTTTGTTCAGACCTAGATTTATTTTGTGGTTGTATTCCTAGTTTCCTAGAAGAAGAAAAAAAAACAACGGAATTTTAATATGGTAAAAACGAAATTTAAAAAAGTTTTCAAAAGAACATAAAGAACTGTTAGTTCTCGAAATCTTAAAGAACAACGTTGAGTCAAAACTGGTAGAATTTTTACACAAGCTAAATCTGAAGGCTCTAAGGTTATATTAATCGCATGTTGCAGCTTGGGCAAACAACGTTAAAGAAATGCCACGAGTTCAAGCAGCACGATCTATTATATGACAGGGAGTTATGTTAATACTAACAACAAAAGTTATATATCGATAAATGCTTGACGATTTTGCCAACATTTAGCGCGTGCAAAGCACGGCGTTTATGGTTTTAATAAATATGATAGCTCATCCATGTGGAGAGCAACAGAAAACATTATGACAACAGTAAACATTATGAACATGATTTACCGTGCAACACTATACACTGTTCTAACTGTTGTCTTCAGCATACGTTTGTACAAGCTATTGAGGTTTGCAGTACATTCATCGTCCAGCATATATATATATATATATATATATATATATATATATATATATATATATATAGATGAAGTTGTAAACTAATTATCGTAAGTTCACAACTGACCACCTCATGGTTCATGGGTTACAGTAAAGTAAAATTGTCACCTATCAAATATTTTAAAACTTTGTTAATAACTTAGAATCTCTGAAAGAGAATGAGTGCTAATGGCACAGTCTATTACTTTTCTGTTATCACAAGCAAGCCTAAGTCAGATGTCAATCATGATGTTGCACCAAAGACGACGAAGACAATGTTTAATAGAAGAACTATGTTACAGAAAAACATAGAACAATGGAGCCTTTGCAAAGTGCACAACATCTAAAGAGGAAATTCTCATTTATGACACAAATTGCCATCTATATACCCTAGACGAAAAACAACGTCTGAGCCGTCGCAAAGCATAAAATCTAAGGAGTTAATATTCATATGTGACACCGATCGCTCCACCAATATACCTTACAATATCAACGACAGAGTCTTCGCAAAACATCACTGACAATGGAGTTATTTATAGAATGAAAACCATAAACTTACAAACTTACAGAAAGCAAAGACGTTGGGACATCACTTAAGGCTGATATATGAACTTTGTTAATCTAGAGGAGGGTTAAAATTGAGAGAGAGAGAGAGAGAGAGAGAGAGAGAGAGAGAGAGAGAGAGAGAGAGAGAGAGAGATTATCTGTAAGAAAAGATATACGGATTAAAAGAAACGTTAACGTTGAAGGCACAGCTCTTGACTGTTTGAATTCGCAAGACAGTTCGAGAGCAATGCTGAAATTGATAATCTCTCTAAGAATGAAAACTATTTCGGCAATCAAATTGTTAACTTAAATGACAATTAGCTCACTGTATTATGCCGTTATGTGTAAATACTCTCAAATAACTGTAGTAAAATATTATTTAAACTAAGAAACTTATCTTGATGAAAATGTATAGAACTTTTGAATGTTAATGAATACCTATGGTCAACTAAATCGAATGTTTTCTTACAATCAAGAATGATTCCTCCGGTAAGATCGTTTGTAGTCACAGATCTGAAGGTATCGGGAAGACGGTTCAACGTGAATGTTCTTATTGAAAAACTTGGTCTAGATTTGTGGTTGAGTTGGTACATGTTAAGATATATGAAGAGATGCTGTTATAAGTATGATGTGACCCTTGGTGCTGTATCAGATTTCAGCCTGTTAGTAGAGACATTTGGCCAGAATATTAATCACAGCATTCTGGATAGTTGATACCAGAGACTGTCAACACCTTCAGCCTCTGTTGTTTATCTTCCCAGGGCTATCTGAGCTTGGACTTCTTGACTTCTGATAAGGCACACATGTTAAATTAATTATAATCCATTATCTGTAGCCCTTTCTAAAACAAGAGTAGAGTGCATGAACAGGCAGTTAAACTCAGGGCTTTGTACTGTAAAGAACACTGGTTATTTCTTTCTAGCTTTTGTAAAGATTTTTGCTTTATTCTATATAAAGTGATAGGACCCTTACTTGGTGTTTGTGTGTCCTTTGAACCCGAATGTAACATTTTGGTGGCAGCGGTACGGATTCCAATACTTCTGTGTGAATTATTTAGAATTATTCAATACGTTGGAATTAGCAGTGTCTGGTGGTACTGTGTGTATAACCTACGGTTGTTAATTGCTAAATGCAAAGTGTGTATCACTGTAACGAGTGTACACGTATAAGCCCAGAAATTCTTAGAAAAGAAAAAGTAGTCCAGTGGCTGTGAATACAGTGATAGAACTTACAGTACGTATAGTTTGTCATTATGTCGGTTGCTGATAATGTAGAAGTTGAGGGAGCAATGATTGCTTCAGGACGACCAAGAAGAAAAGCGGCAACACATAATTTGATGGAGTTTACAGATAGTGAGATTCCGGAGTATGAAGAGGAAATTAACCTTGAGCACATGCAACCACCCAAGGAAACAAAGCGCAAACCTAGTGCAAAGAAGAATGAAAGAGAATTGGAGTTAAGACAGAAGGAGTTTGAATGGGAAATGGAAAGAGAAAAATTAAGATTAGAAATGAAGCGTTTGGAAATTGAGTTAGAAAGAGTAAAACGTCAAGAAAACGTGACGGAAAAAGTATCTTCAATGCCATTTAAAGTAAAGTTACAGGCATATGACCATGAACGAGGAGAAGATATTGTCACTTTCCTAGCAGAATTTGAAACAGTTGCAAAACATGCTAAGTGGTCTGACGAGCTGAAAGTACTACAGCTAAGAACTCTTTTGACAGGTGAGGCTAGATATGTTGCAACTCAAGCTTGTGGTGATTATCTGGAACTCAGGAAAGGACTGATTGATCGTTTTGGAAGGAGACCGCATGAACATTTCACTGCGTTGGTGAGCATGAAGAAGGGGAGTACAGAGACGTATGGTGGTCTGATGGCCAGAATGGATCAGCACATAAAGCGTTTTTTGGATGATCGTGACCCAGTTATTTGTCTCCGTGAGGAATTTTTCCTGAAAGCCTTGCCACAAGATCAAGCACAGTGGATTAGGAGGAACAAGGGCTCTAGTCCAGTTGTTGAGGCTGCGGAAGATTATATTCCCACCAATATACAACAACAATGGCAGAAAAATATGTTTCGTCCGAACATAAATGGGAATAGTAACAGGGGTATTCAGAACTTACAGCAGCAAGCGAAAGTAACATCAACGAATTACCTGTCCACACGTAAGAATATGCAGTGCTATCGATGCAGGCAGTGGGGACATATTGCAAGTAAGTGTCCAACAGATGACATGAAACATCGTGGTAACCCAGCAACTTGTTTCGTTAGGCCAACAATTGGTGAAAGGCTTATTTCGGAAACAGGATGTGTAAATGGGCGTGAGATCATGTTTGTGAAGGACACTGGCTCCGATATGACCTTAATAAGAGAAGATCTCGTTGACGAGAGTTGCAAGCTGGAGGGGCACCAAGTTACGTTATATACAGCAGTGGGTCAGCCATTTACCGCACAGTTGGCAGTGGTAAATATCAACACAACGTATTATAAGGGACCAGCACAAGTGGGTCTTGTTCCAAATTTAGCCGCTGAAGCCCTATTAGGGATGGATATACTTAGTAAGAAAGGGTCATTTGTTGTTACGAGGTCGATGGCAAAAGGACTCGATGATGAGAGGACGGTAGAAAATACTCACCAATGTGAGGATGAGAGTAAAAATGAAGTTGTCAACGACAGCATCGAGCAAGCAGATACTGATCAGCATGATGACATTGAATTTAACACACTTTCAACAATGAATGCGGACATGTTGTCAAATCTACAGATTGCAGATATTTCACTGAAAATTATTAGAGATAAGTCCTTTGCTACGCGGGAAGAGGCTGAGGAGGAGCCAATGGCATTCTTCTGGGAGAATGCTATTTTGCGGCGGAAATGGCAATCTGGTGATGGTTCGCGTGGAGGGGAGCAGATTGTTGTACCAGCAGGATTAAGAAAAATGGTAATGGAGCTGGCACACGATCGACCCCTTGCAGGTCATTTGGGTTTGGAGAAAACAAAAGAGAGGATTCTCCAATCATTCTTTTGGCCGGGAGTGTTTTCTGATGTAAAAAGATATTGTACATCGTGTCATGAATGTCTGATAACAGCAAAACGTACTGCAGGTGAGAAAGCCCCAATGGTTTGTCCACCGGTAATAACAGAACCGTTTTTGAAAATTGCAATGGATATTGTAGGACCGTTATCTAGAACGAAGTCTGGACACAAATATATTCTGACAGTGATTGATGATGCAACCAGATATCCTGAAGCTTTTCCTCTAAAGGATATGGAGGCAACGAGTGTAGCTAGAGCACTAATTGAACTGTTTAGCCGTGTTGGTTTTCCAAGGGTCATATTAACAGACAAAGGGACCAACTTCACTAGCACCTTATTGAAACAGTTGTATGAACTAGTGGGTATCCGTGGAGTTACAACCACACCTTATCACCCACAAGCGAATGGAAAGGTAGAACGTTTTAACGGGACATTGAAGTCAATGTTGCGGAAGTTCTGTACAGACAACAAGAATGAATGGGATGAGATGTTACCATATTTGTTGTTTGCATATCGTGAGGTCCCACATGAGGAAACTGGATTTGCACCTTTTGAGATGTTGTATGGTTGGCCAGTTAGGGGGCCAATGCAGATTTTACAAGGTTTGTTTACGGGAGAGGAGGATGTAAGGAAGTCAACTGTGGAGCATGTTGTGAAAATGCGTGAGAAGTTGGCTGACATCGGGGCTCATGTCAAAGATAACCTGTTGGGTCGCCAAAAGAAAATCAAGGCACTTTATGATCGTCACACGAAAACACGAGAATTTAGTCCAGGAGATGAAGTACTTATTCTCTTGCCATCAAGTTCATCCAAGATGAAGGCACAATGGCAGGGACCTTATCGTGTGGTCCGGAACGTAAACGATGTTAACTACCAGATATCGCTACCCGGTAGGCGAGGTATGGTAACCTATCATATAAATTTACTGCGTAGATACAAACGTGCTGTGCTGCTGGCAATGCAGACAGATGAGAACGATGGTGTGGATATTGATTTTCCTCCAAGAGCAGGTGAAGGTGATGCTGGTGTTAAGCTGGGAGTCAACTTGTCGAAGGAGCAACGAGAGGATATTAGAACTCTGTGCAAAGAATTTCAGGATGTTCTAACAACAAGGCCTGGTCGAACAAACATCTTAACTCACAGCATCAAGACAACGTCGGAGACACCAATTAAACAACGGCCATATAGAATACCTTTCGCGCAACAGAAAGAGGTGAAAGCAATATTGGATGAAATGCTGGAGCAAGGCCTCATTCGGCCCTCAATCAGTCCATGGAGTTCGCCTTGTGTATTAGTTGACAAGAAAGATGGAACTCTTCGGCTGTGTGAAGATTACCGCAAGCTTAATAATATCACGTTATTCGAAGCCTATCCAGTCCCACGAATGGACGATCTATTTGAGAAGATTGGGTATGGAAGTTACTTGAGTCAGATAGATCTAACTAAGGGTTACTGGCAAGTCCCTCTAGCTGAAGAATCTAGGCAAAAGTCTGCATTTGTGACTCCGTTTGGGCTCTATGAGTTTAATCTTATGCCCTTCGGTATGAAAACGGCACCCGCCAGTTTTGCCCGACTCATCGACTTACTAGTGTCCGGACTACATAATGTCGCAGCATATTTTGACAACATCATTGTGTCAAGCAAGACTTGGTCAGAACACATAGAAAATTTGCGTGCATTGCTGCAACGTATACGGGAAGATGGACTTACAATAAAGCCGTCAAAGTGCGAGTTTGGAGCAGCTGAGATTGAATGCCTTGGGCATATCATTGGAGGAGGAAAAATTAAGACAGACAAAAATAAAATTAAAGCAATGCGTGAGTTCTCATTACCCACAACGAAAAAGGGAATACGCTCATTTCTTGGAATGGTTGGATACTACAGAAAATTCATTAAGAACTTTGCTGAAGTAGCAGTACCATTAACCTCCATGACACAGAAAGGAAGACCAAATATACTTGTATGGACTGAAGATGCTGTCCAATCCTTTAAAATGTTGAAGGATGCTCTTACTAAGACCCCAGTCCTTATTGCACCGGATTTCGGTAGGAAATTCATCGTGCAGACCGATGCTAGTGACACGGCAATTGGTGCTGTGCTAAGCCAGACAATGGACGGTGACGAACATGCGGTGGCCTATCTAAGCCGGAAACTTCTTCCGCGGGAGCAGAAATATGCAACTATTGAGAAGGAATGTCTTGCGATTGTGTGGGCGATTGATTCGTTAAGGTATTACCTGTCAGGGACGACATTTGAAATTGTGACTGACCACAACCCATTGGCATGGTTGAATCAAATGCAAAGCAAGAATCAGCGTCTACTTAGATGGTGTTTGGCACTCCAACCTTACAACTTCATTATAAAGCACAGGAGCGGCAAACAACATGGGAATGCAGATGGATTATCACGCATGTAACTGAAGTGTGTAGGAATTAAACGACAAAAGATACTGGTGTGCATAGTACACTTCAAAAGTGCTTAGAAACCTACTGGGATAGTTCAGGACTCTAGGATTTTTCAAACTTAAGTGTTCTGTTTTTATTTTATAATCAGAATGAATTTATGCAGATATAGACGGTAACCAATTTGTTGGATTTCCCCTATTCTGGATGGTTACTGCTGGAATTCAAGACTCCTTTACAGAAGTGAATAGTAGTGACTCTAAGCTTTATGCATTTTAGTAATAACGTTAGCTTTATGCAAGTTTTATCATTTTTCTGATGTACCAAGCCAGTAAAAAAAAAAAGTATTACTGTATCGAAAACATAGTTTCCTCTTAAGAAGGGAGGTGTTATAAGTATGATGTGACCCTTGGTGCTGTATCAGATTTCAGCCTGTTAGTAGAGACATTTGGCCAGAATATTAATCACAGCATTCTGGATAGTTGATACCAGAGACTGTCAACACCTTCAGCCTCTGTTGTTTATCTTCCCAGGGCTATCTGAGCTTGGACTTCTTGACTTCTGATAAGGCACACATGTTAAATTAATTATAATCCATTATCTGTAGCCCTTTCTAAAACAAGAGTAGAGTGCATGAACAGGCAGTTAAACTCAGGGCTTTGTACTGTAAAGAACACTGGTTATTTCTTTCTAGCTTTTGTAAAGATTTTTGCTTTATTCTATATAAAGTGATAGGACCCTTACTTGGTGTTTGTGTGTCCTTTGAACCCGAATGTAACAGATGCATATAACATGTTTTTGAATAAATTAGAAAATAGACAAAGGCCGGTTATCTATCGACTTTTTTATTTACCGTTATTGTATTATTTTTCAATGAAGTGCGAACACATGGCCTTATGTAAAAGGCTAACAATTGTCAGGGAGTGACACCGAAATTAAATAAATATATCAATGATTCTGAGGTTGACAAAGCGAAACTTGTGGGAATTTTTGTGGGTGAATTTTATCTAAAATATTTACTAGTGTCAAATTTAGTCGTTAATATCAACAGTATCAGTTAAACGTAACATTGTCGGGTATCCATCATTAAGGAATATTAAACTTAACATGGTCAGGTATCCATAATTAGGGGATATTAAACGTAACATGGTCAGGTATCCATAATTAGAGGATATTAAACGTAACATGGTCAGGTATCCATAATTAGGGATATTAAACGTAACTTGGTCAGGTATCCATAATTAAGGGATATTAAACGTAACTTGGTCAGGTATCCATAATTAGGGGATATTAAACGTAACATGGTCAGGTATCCATAATTAGGGAATTTAAACGTAACTTGGTCAGGCATCCATAATTAGGGATATTAAACGTAACTTAGTCAGGTATCCATAATTAAGGGATATTAAACGTAACTTGGTCAGGTATCCATACTTAAGGGATATTAAACGTAACTTGGTCAGGTATCCATACTTAAGGAATATTAAACTTAACATGGTCAGGTATCCATAATTAAAGGATATTAAACGTAACATGATCAGGTATCCATAATTAAGGGATATTAAACGTAACATGGTCAGGTATCCATAATTAGGGGATATTAAACGTAACATGATCAGGTATCCATAATTAGAGGATATTAAACGTAACATGGTCAGGTATCCATACTTAAGGGATATTAAACGTAACATGGCCAGGTATCCATGATTAAGGGATATTAAACGTAACATGGTCAGGTATCCATAATTAGAGGATATTAAACGTAACATGGTAAGGCATCCATAATTAGGGGATATTAAACATAACATAGTCAGGTATCCATAATTAGGGGATATTAAACGTAACATGGTCAGGTATCCATAATTAGGGGATGTTAAACGTAACATGGTCAGGTATCCATAATTAGGGAATTTAAACGTAATATTATCAGGTATCCATAATTAGGGGATATTAAACGTAACATGGTCAGGCATCCATAATTAGAGGATATTAAACGTAACATGATCAGGCATCCATAATTAGGGATATTAAACGTAACTTGGTCAGGTATCCATAATTAAGGGATATTAAACGTAACTTGGTCAGGTATCCATAATTAGGGGATATTAAACGTAACATGGTCAGGTATCCATAATTAGGGAATTTAAACGTAACTTGGTCAGGCATCCATAATTAGGGATATTAAACGTAACTTAGTCAGGTATCCATAATTAAGGGATATTAAACGTAACTTGGTCAGGTATCCATACTTAAGGGATATTAAACGTAACTTGGTCAGGTATCCATACTTAAGGAATATTAAACTTAACATGGTCAGGTATCCATAATTAAAGGATATTAAACGTAACATGATCAGGTATCCATAATTAAGGGATATTAAACGTAACATGGTCAGGTATCCATAATTAGGGGATATTAAACGTAACATGGTCAGGTATCCATAATTAGGGGATATTAAACGTAACATGATCAGGTATCCATAATTAAGGGATATTAAACGTAACATGATCAGGTATCCATAATTAAGGGATATTAAACGTAACATGATAAAGTATCCATAATTAAGGGATATTAAACGTAACATGATCAGGTATCCATAATTCATCATCATCATCAGTCTCTTGACCTAGTGTGGTCGTTGAGGCACTGTGCTGCTGAACATCAGTTCTCTCCACATAATTAAGAGATATTAATCACAAAGGCGGTAAATTTATTTGTGGTAAGCTGTATAAAAAAAAGACTGATACGGTGATTGGGAAATACTGGTAAGAATAATATCAAGTCGATAGGCCATATACTGTACTGATAATCTGTATCTGGTACCAATAGCTACGATCCCACATGGGCTTTTCTTTCACGTTGAATATTACACACGGTTCTATTATTTTTAACGGAGTGTTTATATTTGGTCTATTATTGCGAATTTGGCTTAACAATCTTAATTATCTGAATTATCTTAAATGATACATAACAATGTCCTTAGATTGATGACCAAACTAACCTCTTCCTTGAACCATACCAATTTCTCTAGTCTATCTGTCGACTCTTTTGATTATTGTGCTCCTTTACTTTTATGACAGCATGCTTACTGACAATAATAAAGAAAGAAAACGTGATTTGGAATGTGAAAATCATGATCTGTGTTTCTTCTAGAAAACGTTACCGAGTTAATAGTGAGACTGCTCGTTCTGAAATTAACTTTTAAAATTTGCTTGAATATCTCTGTTTCACGCAGAAATGTAAATTAGCAAGTTTTGCTTGATAGTGAACACTAATGAAAAAGTAAGATTAAGATTATCAGTATGGGTAATGCAGACGTGGTTTAAGATTGTCAGTATGGTTATTGTAGACGTGGTTTAAGATTGTCAGTATGGGTAATGCAGACGTTGTTTAAGATTGTCAGTATGGGTAATGCAGACGTGGTTTAAGATTGTCAGTATGGGTAATGCAGACGTGGTTTAAGATTGTCAGTAAGGATAATGTAGACGTGGTTTAAGATTGTCAGTATGGTTAGTGTAGATGTGGTTTAAGCTAGTCAGTATGGTTAGTGTAGATGTGGTTTAAGCTAGTCAGTATGGTTAGTGTAGTCGTTGTTTAAGATTGGCAGTATGGTTAATTTATACGTGTTTTAAGATTGTCAGTATGGTTAGTATAGACGTGGTTTAAGCTAGTCAGTATGGTTAGTGTAGACGTGGTTTAAGATTGTCAGTATGGTTAGTGTAGACGTGGTTTAAGATTGTCAGTATGGTTAGTGTAGATGTGGTTTCAGCTAGTCAGTATGGTTAGTATAGATGTGGTTTAAGATTGTCAGTATGGTTTGTGTAGTCGTGGTTTAAAATTGTCAGTATGGGTAATTTATACGTGTTTTAAGATTGTCAGTATGGTTAGTATAGACGTGGTTTAAGCTAGTCAGTATGGTTAGTGTAGACGTGGTTTAAGATTGTCAGTATGGTTAGTGTAGACGTGGTTTAAGATTGTCAGTATGGTTAGTGTAGATGTGGTTTAAGATTGTCAGTATGGTTTGTGTAGTCGTGGTTTAAGATTGTCAGTATGGGTAATTTATACGTGTTTTAAGATTGTCAGTATGGTTAGTATAGACGTGGTTTAAGCTAGTCAGTATGGTTAGTGTAGACGTGGTTTAAGCTAGTCAGTATGGTTAGTGTAGATGTGGTTTAAGCTAGTCAGTATGGTTAGTATAGATGTGGTTTAAGATTGTCAGTATGGTTAGTGTAGATGTGGTTTAAGCTAGTCAGTATGGTTAGTATAGATGTGGTTTAAGATTGTCAGTATGGTTAGTATAGACGTGGTTTAAGCTAGTCAATATGGGTAATTTATACGTGTTTTAAGATTGTCAGTATGGTTAGTATTGACGTGGTTTAAGCTAGTCAGTATGGTTAGTGTAGACGTGGTTTAAGCTAGTCAATATGGTTAGTGTAGACGTGGTTTAAGATTGTCAGTATGGTTTGTGTAGTCGTGGTTTAAGATTGTCAGTATGGGTAATTTAGACGTGGTTTAAGATTGTCAATATGGTTAGTGTAGACGTGGTTTAAGCTAGTCAGTATGGTTAGTGTAGACGTGGTTTAAGATTGTCAGTATGGTTTGTGTAGTCGTGGTTTAAGATTGTCAGTATGGGTAATTTAGACGTGGTTTAAGATTGTCAATATGGTTAGTGTAGACGTGGTTTAAGCTAGTCAGTATGGTTAGTGTAGACGTGGTTTAAGATTGTCAGTATGGATAATGTAGACGTGGTTTAAGATTGTCAGTATGGTTAGTGTAGACGTGTTTCAAAATAAGATAGCATGGATAATTTAGACGTGGTTTAAGATTGTCAGTATGGTTAGCGTAGACGTGGTTTAAGATTGTCAGTATGGTTAGTATAGACGTGGTTTAAGATTTTCAGTATGGTTTGTGTAGTCGTGGTTTAAGATTGTCAGTATGGGTAATTTATACGTGTTTTAAGATTGTCAGTATGGTTAGTATAGACGTGGTTTAAGCTAGTCAGCATGGATAGTGTAGACGTGGTTTAAGATTGTCAGTATGATTAGTGTAGACGTGTTTTAAAATAAGATAGTATGGGTAATTTAGACGTGGTTTAAGATTGTCTGTATGGTTAGTGTAGACATGGTTTAAGATTGTCAGTATGGGTAATTTAGACTTGGTTTAAGATTGTCAGTATGGTTAGTATAGACGTGGTTTAAGATTGTTAGTATGGTTAGTATAGACGTGGTTTAAGATAAGATAGTATGGGTAATTTAGATGTGCTTTAAGATTGTCAGTATGGTTAGTGTAGACTTGGTTTAAGATTGTCAGTATGGTTAGTGTAGACGTGGTTTAAGATAAGATAGTATGGGTAAGTTAGACGTGGTTTAAAATTGTCAGTATGATTAATATAGACGTGGTTTAAGATTGTTAGTGTGGTTAGTGTAGACGTGGTTTAAGATTATCAGTATGGTTAGTGTAGACGAGTTTTAAGATAAGATAGTATAGGTAATTTAGACGTGGTTTAAGATTGTCAGTATGGTTAGTGTAAACGTGGTTAAAGATTGTCAGTATGGTTAGTGTAGACGTGGTTTAAGATAAGATAGTATGGGTAATTTAGACGTGGCTTAAGATTGTCAGTATGGATAGTGTAGATGTGGTATGTTAGAAACTAAAATCAATAGTAAAGTCCACTATTACATCAATGTTAGAAACTAAAATCAATAGTAAAGTCCACTATTACTTCAATGTTAGAAGCTAAAATCAATAGTAAAGCCCACTATTACTTCAATGTTAGAAACTAAAATCAATAGTAAAGTCCACTATTACTTCAATGTTAGAAACTAAAATCAATAGTAAAGTCCACTATTACTTCAATGTTAGAAGCTAAAATCAATGGTAAAGTCAACGATTACTTCAATGTTAGAAGCTAAAATCAATAGTAAAGTCCACTATTACTTCAATGTTAGAAGCTAAACTCAATAGTAAAGCCCACTATTACTTCAATGTTAGAAACTAAAATCAATAGTAAAGTCCACTATTAATTCAATGTTAGAAGCTAAAATCAATAGTAAAGTCCACGATTACTTCAATGTTAGAAGTACTATTACTTCAATGTTAGAAGCTAAAATCAATAGTAAAGTCCACTATTACTTCAATGTTAGAAGCTAAAATCAATAGTAAAGCCCACTATTACTTCAATGTTAGAAACTAAAATCAATAGTAAAGTCCACTATTACTTCAATGTTAGAAGCTAACGCGGACCACATTGAGGACCACAGTAGGTGAAAGAAACAAAGGCAGGATTAATTGGATCAAAGTGACTTTGATCTCTAATTTGTTTTCACCAAACATTTATACGAGGTTTGCCGAGTTTCATTGTCATGAAAACCGTAAACAGCTAGTGGTATATTAAGGATACAGCGTACAAATATACATACATTTTATTTATATCGCATACAAACACACAGACTTGCCTTTTAACGGATTAAAGATTTTTTTTACAGGCAACTGTTTTGACGAAGTAAATGAACTCTTCACATTCATTCAAATTGTGTCCGCTACAAACTGTAGTTCAGTGCCTTTGTAGTTATTTACAGAGAGAGAGAGAGAGAGAGAGAGAGAGAGAGAGAGAGAGAGAGAGAGAGAGAGAGAGAGAGAGAGAGAGGGAGAGAGAGAGAGATTATTTGTTGGTAATGGGAGATTTACCATAATGACATTTTTGTTATTTAAATCCTTATGTTTCTTTGTTGGTCGATTAGGCTACTGCCTAACCAACCAACACATTGAAGGAAGAGGCAGAAGGTTGAGGGGGGCGGCCTTCGGACAGTATCAAATATTAAAATTTCAAAATAATCGGTTTACCCAAAAAATGTGTTGTATGGTGAGTGTCAAAATACATTTGCAACGTTTTATCATTTATATTAAGTTACTGGTCTAAGTTCAGTTTCAGGATTTTAATGAATCAAAAATTCGCTTTCTCTCTCACTCCAGATTTCTTCATTGATTTGTCCCGTATACAAGAGATAGTGTTCCGGTGAGGGAAAAAGGAAATCAGAAAGGTCTGCGATGAAATTGTGTACTTGTTATACTCATTTTGAAAACGAGGATTATTAACATTTTTATATTTATTTTCTTACGTCGCTAATGACTAATCAGTGGAAATTCAAGATTGATCTATAACGTCGATAGCATACAGCTGAAATATTGTTTATATATGATGCGTATTAATGCGCCATGGGTGGATCACAATTTGATATAACACTACTGTTGGTATTATGAAATTACTTTCTCCCCTCGAGTTGTTCAGTACGGTCTTTACAAGTACGAGGAATGCTCTAAAATGATGCGAACTTACTTTCGATTTACTTACATCTTCATATTTTGCAGCAGTCTCATGCTGCCAAACTCGCACGTGGCTCCATTAAATTTTTTGTGGTAAAATAATACAAATATGCAAACAATTGTAAAGACAAATATTTTTAATTCAAATATTAACTTCAACAAAAAGGCTGCATATTAAATTTACTTTCCAGATTATGTTGAATGTCAAATGGACACAGCATTCACAGGTGTCTCACATGAATGAGGAAGGAGTGAAACTTCTGGTAGATGTACCACCACCATTATGTAGTATGTATGAGAGGCCTGACAAGGGATATTGCCACCCAGCAGGTTTAATCGCTGTTAACCTCATGAAAGCCAGTGTAGTGCAGGTTCTGATCTAGAAAGGCGGTGCGGATCCTCTGAACAACACATGCTGGAATGACGACCCTCACTTCCTTGCCCAAGAAGTGCCAACACCACCGAGCAAATTGTATATATGCTGTATACCGATGTCTTCTGAAATAATAATTGAAAATTAAGTTGAAATAAAACATGCTTTATGCATTAGATCAAATTAGTAAATCAAAAGTTTTTAGTAGATTAGTAATAGTGTGGCCCAGTGTGATTCCAAACTGTGCATGTATATATATATAACCATTTTATTTTCTGACAGAAAAATGAAAAAATGTTGTTTTTGGCATGATTTATCAGTATAACTGTGGTATAAAGGTTAGATAGTGTAGGCCTCCAAAACAGCGGTTCAAGTCATGAAGGTGTCATAAATTGACTGGAAAAAATGGTTTATTTATTTGCTGCAACTCCAAATACTATATTGTCATGCTTTGTCATGCATAGATCCTAAAAACAAAAGTTATGGAAACACAAGAACATTAAAAATTTCTCCGACTTCATACTGACTCATTTCCTTGTTCTGGACGTTCTCCAAATTGTTGTCTATACTGGTAGTAAGCAACTTTTAAAACATGGATGTCAAGGCAAACTGGACTGAACGGTGTGTAATACATTGTATCTCCCCTGGTATTCATTGCGGACACTTGTGACATTCTCTACTTCACAACAACATACACATTCCCTTGCTGTGGTTATTACCAAGCAGTGTCCACAATTACACCTAAAATAGAGTTGTCTTCATTATTGGATAGTGCTTTGCTTGCCAATATTTATGAACTCCTCAATAGCACAGTACAAGTACAAGCTGACTAAAGTCAGGAACAGGTAAAACATTTAGATATCAAATAGATGCTTACCACAGGGGAAAAAAAAAAGTTTATTTCATATTTCATTTAAAAAATCAACTATTAGCATACATATGAGAAATTCGACATTTTAACTTATAATACAGTATACAGAATATGAATTCAATTTTAATGTCATGAGGGTACAGTCGTACAAAGAGGATCTCCTGACCTAGGAATCTTAAGTACTTCTAACTCGTATCAATTTCACAGGTTTTCGAAGCTTGCAACTGATCCGATGTACCTTTTATTTATCAACGTGTTTAACAGTACTATTAAATATCGTGGGATAAATAAATTTATCGTAACTTTGGCTGTATAACATATTCAGAAAACAATTACCATGAATTGTCTGTCAATCTATCTTGTCTTTCCTCTTCGTCATCTTCATCTGCAACTTCGGATTCGTCGGTATTGGAAATATAGGGTTCAAACTGGTACGGATTAATCTGGATGCCGGCAGCCGCTTTTACACCATTATCAGAATCTTCCGTGCTTATTACCTCTCCATCTTCGAATGGCGAAGACCCGCAAGACAGTGATAACTCACTTCCCTCAGAATCGCTGCTTTCGTGAAGAATTTCTAAAGAGTTTTCCATAATATGATGATACCACCTCGGGCTTTGTTTACAAAAAGTGTTTAAAATGTGACGTGGCGCTTTGGTTTCACTGAATACCGGAAGTGGTCGGCATTTGCACTCTTATTTTCGTAGACAGGTGCAAACGCGATATTATGTAGGCTCCTATGCTGTTATTACTGAAAATATTTCACTCTGATTTTTCACATTCGTATTTTGAATATATAATCTCATTCACCATGAAATGAACTGAATAAATGTTGATACACTGTTGTTTGACTGAGCGTGGCTAAAGAAATTTCTAAATCGATTATGATCCATATCACCGCAGCACCAAGTTTGCCAAGTATTTCGTAGTGTATGAGTATCAACTCCGTTAAATACACACAGCAGATTGCAATTATCGCGAATCACTTTTGGTATTTGTGTGTACCATTGAGTGACATATCACGTCCGTGTTTTTATGTCTGCCTCGGGAAAAAATCCTAGCAGGATTCTTTTGATTATCTAACATGATATCGTCATACACGACTAAATTGTTAATACTTCCATCGATGTCTTCCACGGAAGGGGCTTCATCAATATCAGTAATAAATTCAATAAAATCATCATCGATTTCAAATTCTTTTGCTTTCTCGTTAAAATCCTTGAGCACTTCATAGCATCGCTGATCGTCTACACTCGGGGTTATTAAATACAATTTGTCCCATTTCATCCATCTTGTTATCAAATTAAGTAGCAGTTGTGTCTTTCCACTTCCAGATGGTCCGATTATAATCATTCTAATTGAATTCGGTAACATTTCATGGTGTTTAATAGGTTCCCGTCGTCGGGTAGCTGAATAATCAATTACATTCATGATGTTATATATAAATTATGGATCTATATTGTGTGAAGTGTAAAAAACGTACTGGCATAGATGACTTGACGACGATTACAACAAAAAATAACCGATCAGCGCTTTCTGGTAAATGCGTACAATGTAGTACAAAGAAATTTAGATTTGTTTCTAAACCCAAGGAACTTTTAAAAAAAAACGAGGAGGTGATATCGCTGCCAAGCTAACTAAACTCCCTGGAACCCCATGGGCAAAGTATCCAGGAGAAAAACACCTTCCAGGATATAGCTACTGTGGCCCCGGAACACGATTAGATATCAGACTCAATAATCATAATCAACCCAACCCCGGTGAAGAACCAATAAACGCCATTGATAAGGCCTGTCACCTTCATGATGTTGCTTATAAAAGCAGCAATTTGCAACACAGACATCTAGCAGATGTGAAATTAATTCATGCGTTAAATGCTATTCCTGATAAATCCTTCAAAGAAAAATTGGCTTCATTTTTGATAAAATCGGCAATGAAAAGCAAATTGATGTTAGGTGCTGGTAATTAATAACATGGAATCTATTTATTATTCTCCAAGAGGATACTGGAGGGGTAAATCAGCAGTCCATAAACTCGCTAGCGCTGCAAAAGTGAAAAAAACCACTGCGGCTCATTGGTTATCTAAACAGGCACTATGGCAGATTTATCTACCACCGCCTAAACAAATTCAATTCTCGCATTTTGATGTGACCTTTCCTAATGAAATTCATCAGGCTGATATATTATTTTTGCCACATGATAACGGTTACAAATACGCTCTAACCATAATTGATATTGCAAGTCGATACAAAGAAGCAGAACCGTTAAAAACAAAATCGGCCACTGAAGTGGCTTCTGCATTTGAAAGGATTTATCGACGAGGCCCTCTGCACTGGCCAAATCTATTACAAGTTGATCCTGGCAAGGAATTTCAGGGTGCAGTGTTATCTGCAATGAAATATCACAATGTCACTATCAGACGGGGGCATACTGCGCTACATCGTGATCAGGCAATTGTTGAACGGTTTAATAGGACGATTGCTGAGCGGTTATTTGGATATCAATACGCAAAAGAATTCATCCAAGAAAAAAGATCCCGTGAATGGGTTAAAAGGTTACCAGCTGTGATTACTGCACTGAATAACGAGATTACTAGAACAATCAACATGAAACCTATCAATGCGATTAAAAAGAAGTCAATACCTGAAATGGAAATTCGAAGAATTTCACAAAAAGATTTCAAAGAACCAATTCTTGGTAGTAATGTCATTGTGAGGTACTTATATGAACCAGGAGAGCTTGAAGGGGGCAGAAAAAGAGCTACTGATCCTATTTGGAGTGTTACTGTACACAAGATATCTAGTATAACACGATCTACGGGTAGACCTCCAGTCTATAAACTGGATTCAACTGCCCCTCAGCGGGGTTTTACTAGACAACAATTACAAGTGATACCCGAGGATACTCAATTGCCACCGCATGGTCTTAACTAGCGCCGTTGCGTCTGTTGCACTCAAAACAAGTTAACATCACATTATTTCTGACATGACCGAGATTGTTATTTTTTCTGTCTACGGTGAATTGGCGAGGATCTTTATCCGAATACTGCCAACGCATTATACAATTGCAACTTGCGCAGTATTTATTCTGTTGTTTCTTCAAAGTGATTATTAATTTAGCATCAATATCAAATTCTCGTTTTTTTTTTGTCTTGTTGTTTGTAACCGGAGAGTTTTTTTATCAATAATTTTAACATCAATATCATCTATTGTGGTGTCATTATCATCGAAAACAATTCTTCGAAGCTGATTTATTCTTCTTACTCTGGATACTGCGAGATAGACTAAATTTGACCATTCGATGCGATTATCTACCATCCAAACAATTGTATCCGATATAGTCAATCCCTGTGCAGAATGTATTGTTGCTGCGTATCCTAGCGTCCATGGGGATTTATTAGCACGCAATGCATCTTCAACGACATTGATATCAACCAGCACAATATCATTTAATACCAGAATGTTTTTCACTCTGTCCTGGAATATCAACTTCAATGTTCTGTTTTCGTGTATCCGATGGCCTATAACATAACGGTACTGGAAGTGTTGAAAATTTTTGTTTATGCAATTCAAATAACTTCATCTGAAGTGTGTCCCTGACTATTTTTCTACTTGCAATTATCAAATCATTTTGTCTCCATGCTTCCCAAAACTCATTCATTGGAGTTTCCGAAATTATTTCACGGGCTATTTCACACTGGATTCTATCCGGTTGTAATCTAATTAGTTTCTTCAATTCTTTTAATTCATTATCAAGTGATCTATGATCGGTATCAATTTCTTCATAATAGTCTACAAAACCCTTTAGCCATTCATGTGGGGATGCACCTACAAATGGTGGTGGTTGGCCGTGATCACCGCACATAACGATTTTTGTATTTTTCAATAACCACTCAAGAAATATTTTTAATACAACTTCTGACACTGTGTCTATTTCATCCCAAATGATAATTTCAGGAATAAATTTCTCTCCCATACGCTCAGGAGTCCATTTATCTCCTTTCCATCTAAAGAAACTGTGATAGGTACAGGCATTTACCCCTCTCTGTATCATTTCTCTTGCAAGTCTGTGTGTTGGTGTTAGTGCAATCATATTTGGATTGGAAACACGAAATAACTCAATTGCCCGGGTTGTTTTTCCTGACCCACCACAACCGTTTAAATAAACTGTTTTATACCGGCATATTGGATCAGAAATCGGTGGTGCATTAGAAAATTCTGAACACTGGTTGCTTTCTAAATAATTATTTTCAATTGTAACATCTGCTGATTGAATATAATCACGAAGCATTTCCTTCTTAATTCTCGTTGCCAGTAGCCTTAAAATCAGCCATTTTGCTGTTTATGTAAAATGAGTCAGTGGCAACTCTAACTGCGGTGTTAGGAAATTTATTGATCATTGAAAACAGATTAATATTAGCATAACCGAGCATAGAAGCTCTCAAATGTGTGTACTGCGGATTGTACCCATCATTGTAGGTAACAATTGTACCCAATTTGGTTCCATTGGACAGAAATGCGTCTTTACGATTGACATATAGGCCCCTATTCGTTAAATCCGCGATTACAAAATCGTATTCAGCATTGTCTATAATCAATCGTGAAGAATATCTTGTATTATCGTATTTACCACCTTGGGTAAATTTACCGATTATTCTTCGTCCAAGATCTTTTGCTTCGTTGTTTCTGATTTCAAATAACTGTTTGGACCAATCCATGATTTGTTGTTCATTAAAATCAGGAAACAGTTTTCGCTGTTCGCTAATTATTTTTTCTAGATCAGGTTGTGGTAACCAGACTGATTTCTGTGCTCGATAGGATATAATTGCTTCACTGACAATTAATGATATTAACATCTTACAATCAAGCATATACCGTAACAACACTATTGGCATCCAGTGTTTTTCAGACATGTGTTTACGAATCCAAAGATAACTACACGGATGAAGTCCTGTAGCCATTTCAAATGATACTACACAAGCGAATCCTGTTAAATCAAAATCAGGCAGTGGTCCATTAATAGCAACACGGGTCATTTCGTGTGTGGGGTGTCCAAATCGTTTGAAATATTTCTCACATTCTCCATACCCGAGAAAACTTCCTGGATAACACGCAATCATATCAACGGAAATAACGGTTTCAGGGTCGTATTTTGTATTCCATAACCCTCCATGACTGTATTCGAGACAGGACAATCTGACATCTGATAAAAACTCACTTCTCGTTGGTTTCCACGCGTTTTTCTTTCTAGCAAAATGTGCCGCAATTGATGGTAGTGTAAAACAGTTTGCTAATAATTGATCGTTGTCTTCCCCCTCCCCAGAACTCTGGGGTGAAAACTCACTAGCTAGTTTTTTCATTTGATTATGCAGTTCTTCGGTACGGTACAATTCTCCGTTGGGCCTTACAAACTGATCAAATCTACATTCCTCGTCTGAAGTACTATGAAATAGCCACATTGACACGGGATCGTTTTTACTCAAATTGTAAATAGCATCAAATAATTTCTGCTCTGAAAAAAACTCTTCGGTTCCAAAACAGAGTTTGGGGTAGATATTTTACGGTTCTATCCCGTGGGAATATTGTTACTGCAGATGACCACGCGTGTTCATTATGATCAATAATTTCAACTGGGGTTCCTTTTTTTTGATTGATATTTCTGTTCTTTTAATACTTCACCGGTGATTGTCCTTACCGATATTGGAAATCTCAATGATGTTTCTAATTTAATTATATCCTGAATTGTTGCCCCATTCTCTTTTACCGTTAATTCCCATTCGGTTATTTTTTTTCGTCTTAGATCAGTTAGTTTATTTCCCCGGGATGCATTTGTGAAGTGTTCCATTATTCGTTCTGCTACACAATTGAGCCCTGTCGAATATTTCATGGGTGCTAGTTTTGTAATATCAGGTTTTTCATTGAGCGGATATATCCCGTAAACAACTGCTGTGACAGGATAAGATCTTTCGTAGTATGGTTTGTCAATTCCGGTCAAAATTCCTGGTTTGGAATCTTGATTCACGGTGACAGTTTTTTTGTCCCTGAGAATGGGTTCAAATTTATCCCTAATAATCCATTTTCCATCATCACGGATAAGGAATTTTATTCGGAAAAAATGACTTTTTTCCCCAACACGTGAAATTATCACTGCTGCTTTTTCATCATTCATGGTAGCGTCAACAACGCCATCAATTCGAAATGTTGACCAACAATAAGATGCTCCATCACGCTTGAATTCATTAAAACAGTCTCTGATTTTACTAATCATGGCTTTATCAAGAATCTTATTCTTGGGTGTATTAGAAACTATATCAAGATTGAATTGAGCATCTTTCCAGGGTAATCTCTTGTTACGTTTTTTGGGTCTATCGAGATTAAATTTAGGATTAATTTTCAATAATCTCTTAAACTCCTTCATATTTCTGTCTATTAAACGTTTTTTTGGTTTATCGAGATTAAATTTAGGATTAATTTTCAATAATCTCTTAAACTCTTTCATGTTTCCGTCTCTTGGACGTTTGAGATTAATTTTGTTACGTTTTTTGGGTTTATCGAGATTAAATTTAGGATTAATTTTCAATAATCTCTTAAACTCCTTCATGTTTCCCTCTCTTGGACGTTTGAGATTAATTTTCAATAATCTCTTATTTCCGTCTCTTGGACGTTTTTTTGGTTTATCGAGATTAAATTTAGGATTAATTTTTAATAATCTCTTAAACTCCCTCATGTTTCCGTCTATTGGACGTTTTTTTGGTTTATCGAGATTAAATTTAGGATTAATTTTCAATAATCTCTTAAACTCTTTCATGTTTCCGTCTCTTGGACGTTTGAGATTAATTTTGTTACGTTTTTTGGGTTTATCGAGATTAAATTTAGGATTAATTTTCAATAATCTCTTAAACTCCTTCATGTTTTCCTCTCTTGGACGTTTGAGATTAATTTTCAATAATCTCTTATTTCCGTCTCTTGGACGTTTTTTTGGTTTATCGAGATTAAATTTAGGATTAATTTTTAATAATCTCTTAAACTCCCTCATGTTTCCGTCTATTGGACGTTTTTTTGGGTCTATCGAGATTAAATTTAGGATTAATTTTCAATAATCTCTTAAACTCCTTATCAGTATTGAATTGAGCAATTTTCAAGGGTGTTCTCTTTAACTCCCTCATGCTATATTAAAAACAAGTATTTAAATTAAAGATTTATGTATAATGAATCACTGCAAATGGCCTATGATTGGATCAGTAACCCCGTGTAACAAATCATGCAGAAATGAGTTCTGTAGGTATCATATGCAAAGCTTTCGTCGTGGGAGCCTTGGTCCGTTACCCTGTATTCGATGTGGGGTTGGGGTCAGAGGGGAATCGCAGTTATGTATTGCTTGTGGTGGAAAGCGATACAGGGAATTGAAGCGTTATTATGATAAAAGAATAAAAAATGGACAATCAATCAGAAATTATGACCCTGACCCTGACGCTGACAAAGTCAGTATCAAGGATAAAATCATAAGAACTCCCCAAGACTACATCGAAAGATTCTCCAGTGATGTAATCATTAGACCAAACACTGAATTAGACAAACAATAGTATTAGTATACGAATGAACCAAGAATTCAGACCACACCTAGTGATTACAAATTATGAAGCATCCAGTGATGGTACTGTCAGAAACCGTAGACTGAAGAAACCGGTCGGTTTTGTGAGTAATCATGGGTATTTGATGTTTACTGTTGGAAAGAAGAAATATTACAATCATCGTTTCGTATTTGAATGTTTTAATGGATTGATCAAAGATGGTCTTGTTATCGATCACAAGGATTCTAATCCAAGGAACAATTCTTTATCAAATCTGCAAGCTATCACACAGAGTGAGAATTTGAAACGAGGTGGGACTTGAAAATACTCGAAAAAAGCGAGACCAGTAAAATCTTTGAATACAACAACTAATGAAGAAACAATTTTTCAATCCATAACAAGCGCCGGTAGGCACTTCGATATTTGTCCATCTTCTGTTCAAAAAGTTGCAGAGGGGATTTATCGATCTGCCATTTCAAAAGAGACCGGACAAAATGTTCAATTTAGTTATGTCTTATACGTCATATTTTTCAATTAGAGATATGTTATTGTTATAGAATAATGAATTCTGAAAACATGAATAGCATCATAGTTGAAATTTTAAAATTGAAAAGTCATGATATTGAACTATCAGATGGGTTAAATCCTGATCAAGTCAAGTCGGATTTTCAGGATATAGAATACGGAGTTAACAACAATAAATATATGCTACCAAAGAAATATGCACTCATCAAAAAATTCAGAATTCTATTAGAGACTCTCTTGCATTTTCAAGTGACATCAGTGTGTTTGTTCCGTTGTATACTATCGTAGAACGAATACGAAAAGAATTGGGTAACGAATACGAATTGAAAAAAGAAGTCAAATCTAAAATTAGAAACCTACGGGCGTTAATTCAGGAAAATGAATTTTGATTGCCCGACCATTTATCATTTTTTGATTGTGACCGACCATTATCATCGACCCTCATTTTTTTAGCCGACCTTCAAGAGGGATGTCAAAAATAGAATGGAGCAAGTGCTAGTATTATTTATTTTTATAAGAATTTCCACACTTGCTCCATCATTGATAGAGCCGTTAAAACACTTCCATGATGGTGTTAAAAATCATCAGATGTGTCAAAAATAGAATGAAGGAAGTGTCAGTATTAAATATTTTATATACAATTTGGTCACTTCCTTCATCAATGATAGAGCTGTTAAAACACTTCCACGATGGTGTTAAAAAATCATCCGACATGTCAAATTGGAAAATTGTTTTCGTCTGTTAGGTCGGGATTTGCAATTGAAAAATTGTTTCTGATTTCAAATAATGGTCAATGAAGCATTAACGACCCGATTGGCTCGTGAACGACTAGATGCAATTAGGAGATTTATACCAATTCGTGACTGTCAGGAATAAACTGCAACAACGACAGAGTCTTCAGACTGATTTTGCTGCGGGATCTGAAGAATTGTTTAAACCAGTAACCACAGCAACGAAGGAGGTAGTGTCAACAATCTCTGAACAAGGAAAGACCTTTCTCCCTGTATTAAAAAAAATAGCACAAACAAAACAAATGGAATCAAAAAGAACAGTAGATGATTTACGCGTGAGATTTAACGAGGAAGGGTTAGCAAAAATTGATAAAACTGATCCAAAAGGAATTCCTGCGCTTGTTGTTACGTCTTATGAAAACAGAAAAAAATGGTTGAAACCAGAACATCATAAGTATGTTAAGAATTTAACTCATTGGGCTGATATATTTTACAAAATCAAAACTGAAAAAAGTCAAATTAAGACAGATAGTGCATCATACATTGAATATATCAATGCGGTGGGTATAGTGTATAATCAATACGAAGAGTTTAAACAACAACAAAAAACGCCAAAATTGCAAAGAAAGCGACAGCAACCTGCAAAGAAAATATCTTTCTCGCCTAAAAAACTACAACTACCACCTGATGATGATGATTATTTACAAACCACGGATACAGACAAACTAGATGAAGCAACTGGTTATAGCGGAAGTGGATTAGGAAACCCAAGTAGGGTATGTCCTGATAGTGTTATCAATGATATATCACGATTAGATGTTCTTGTAGGAGGTTTCCGAGCTGGAAATAATTCACCGGAAATAATTAATGAAGCAGCTGATATCTGTAGACGGTTATTTCAAAGCGGTATCATGGATATCAAAACATATCGAGATTTCATTGGCGAGTTAGTGGAAAATGGGTATCATAGTGACTGAATTGATTAAATAAATAACAATTGAAAACACTAGTGTCTTTATAATAATGATCATACACTACAATCATGATAAACCAACCCCCGTCTATGTAGTTAATTCACGGTTTCCAGTTTATAGAGCATACTACGGAGATGGTTTAGGTAATACCATTGCAGGTTTTTTTTTGCGAGAATGGCCCCAAAAGTGATGCCGTTAGCTAAACAATTATCAATGAAAGCCATTGATGTTATTCGTGATAAGGGTATTGGTACTGTTGGAGATCTTGCCGGAAAAGCGTTTTCAGCTGCGAAGAATAAATTAACATCATTAGTGAGACGAAAAAAGAAACCGTTACCGTCTACAGCGGAAATGCCTGCAAGTGTTAGTAAAATTATAAATAATGCAGTAGATGAAAAATTAGCGTCGATGGTGACTCCAAGTGACCAAAGCAATATTGCAAATATGATAGCAGGAAGTGGCTTTAAAAAACCACGACGATGAAAATCTTTTTATGATTTCACGATTTAGACTCTGATAAATAGAATAAAATGTTCAAAAGATCACCTGATCCAGCATTTGATATGGATGCCCCAGTGCGCAAGGATGATTCTGTACGCGATTATCAATATTATTCTTATCACGCAGTACAACCAGATCTCCGATCGCGAATTGAACTTCAAGTTCATGACACCAGTAAATACTTTTTGCCCTGTGAAGCGTTTATCGAAATCGAAGGAGAACTTGTAACAAATGTTGCAGCTGATACCCCATATGCAGATAACGCAAATGTCCGAGTTGGTTTTGTTAATAACGGCATAATGGCGTTATTTGAAAGCGCTAGATATCTCATTGATGGAAAAGAAATTGAATCCATTGACCGTGAAGTTGATGTTGCAACAACAATAATCGGGTTAGCGAGATATTCTGATGATTATACAAGATCAGCGGGTCCATCTATGATGTTTGCAAAGGATACCTCTGATAACGCTGATCACCTTCAATACATTAAAGTGTTAACAGGAAGAGATAATGCAGAAACCGATCAACAAGAAGCAGCTAATCCAGAACGTCGAACTAGACCCGGAGCTGCGTTTGATATTCTCGGAGGCGTTAATGGTAATTTCAATTTAGGATTTGCAACACGCGTAGCAACGTTGCATGGGCAGCGTCGACGATTTTCATGTGCGATTCCACTGCATCATATATTTGGATTCTGTAGAAACGTCCGAAAAGTTATTTATGGAGCGAAGCATACAGTAGCACTTGTACGAAAGGGTACTGATGATGATGCAATCTGGCGTAATGCTGGGGTTGCTGCCGGTAAAGTTATTTTAACAAAACTATCATTATGGATGCCAGTGTTAACTACATCAATCACCGAAGAACAACGACTACTATCATTTACGGACCAAGGAGGAAACTCATTGTTGAGTTGGTTATCAGTGACTACGGATATTAAACAAGACAGTGTTGATGGTACATTCACATGGCACCTGGCATCAAAACAAGGGGTTTCAGCACCACGTCATATATTTATTGCGTTACAGAATAATGCGCGAGTTGGTAATCAAGAACGAAGTCATATGATATTTGATCAGTTAGGTGTTAATGAAGTATCGCTGACAATAAACGGACAGCAGGAACCATCCGAGGATATACAACTTGATTACGGTCAGAATCATATTGCACGCGTGTATCATAACCTGTTGTCATATATGTCACGTGATCAAAATGTGGATACTGGTTTGCAAATATCACAATTGGATTTTAAAAGCCTCTATCCGATTTATTACTTTTCACTGGAAAATCTTGATTTAACAAGACAATCTGTCGTTGATATACACTTTAGAGCCCGTGTAACCCGTCCGACTGGTCCACCAGTTGGTGGGGTACCTCCTATCCTTATCCCGAATTATAGAGCGGTTGCTGTCATTCTCAGTGATAAATCAATGCTACTTGAAGGTGTTGGAGGAAGAATGAGAATCATTGATGCACCAGTGGAAAATCTTTGAACGATTTTTCCATTGAATCGCTTTACAATTTAGAATCAATCTATTATGTATAATGTCATATAGTATTATTAGTGTTGCGTTAACTCCCGGTCAAATCAAGAAATTGCAATCGGAATCAGCTAAAAAATGTGGAACCACTATCACGCTGAAACCTAATCAAATGAATGGCGGTGCAAATAAATTATCGCTGACAACTCGTCAAATAAAACACTTCAATGATGCACTTGTAGCAAAAAAAGGTGTTCAGATTACTCTTTCTGCGGCTGCTATCAAAAATATGATTAAAACAGGCGGTATATTTCCATTGTTAGCTGCGATTCCGGCCTTGATTGTAGCAGCAGCCCCAGCTGTGGCTAAAGCAGCGGCGTTAGGAGCCGTTGGTACTGCAGCAGGAATGGCACTAAAGAAGGCATCTGGACAGGGATATAAAAAAATGGGAAGGGGTCTAAGACTACCAGGAACCCCGTATTCATGGTACAGCGGAAAAGGTCTAAGACTCCCAGGAACCCCGTATTCATGGTACAGCGGAAAAGGCCTGAGACTAGGACCGGTTTTTTGAGGAACCGATGGTTCCTATGTCCAATTTTGATTTAATGGATGCTGCTAAAAAAAAACTTGCGATTAAAAATTTCAGAGGTGTCTTTATGAAAGATCAATTACCACATCAACCAAACAACACTGAAACAGGTATCATTAATCTCGATAACAGCACCGGACCTGGAATTCACTGGGTTGCATACGCTATTGATCCACGGGCAATCGTCTATTTTGATTCATATGGATTAGCCCCGCCAAAAGAGTTTATGCGTTACATAAAAAAATTTCCAATTAAGACTTGGTATTCTACGCTACCAACACAACAAATCAATGACCCACCAATATGCGGCAGTGAAGTATTAAATGTCCTTAACGCTATTTCAGCATCTAGAAAACCACCACACATTGTCGTAAATGAATACACTAGTAATCGAAGTCGTCAAAAACGATTTTAGAGAGAGGTGTATAAAATATCATGATTGATATTTGGGGGAGATCTTTGAAACCCAAACCCGATGGCACTGCAACCCCTGATTCTATCAAGGACATAAAAAAAAATAATCGAAGATGAAATAGCTGAGACGTTGAACTTAACAAGTGTTGACCCCGGGGAAATAGTTGTATTTCAAGACAAACAGGGTAAATTGAAAACTAGTAATGTCTCTCTGGATGATATTTTGATTAAACAACGAAACGCAATCGATGATACTATTGTGTTATTTTCCGATCAGGGTAAACTCAAACCGGGTGTACTCTTTTCGACAATTACAGATCGATTAAAAACTCTCAACGATGAATTGAAAAATTCTGTGTTGGAACTAACAACACTTCAATCTAGAATTGAGGATAACGGAAAACAGTTTACATCATTCCGTAGAAATATCATTGATAAATTTATTGGAACCCCGTTGGATAAAATTGAACTAAAACTCCCGGATATCGAAAAATCCATCGATGAGACGAAAACCTTCATCGAAGCCATCAAAGGGGATGCAACGAGGATGATAACAATTATTGAAAAAACAAATTCCTCATGCGAAAACCAATAACGTAGTATACACGATCCAACAGGGATCATTTGCGTGGACACCTACAAACAACAAATTAGATATCACTGCAACCGTTAAGGGTATTTATCGATTAACACTAGTAACACCATTGACTCAATTTAATATTTCATCGTCGAGTTCATCCGGGGTCAATAATACGATTTCAACGATCATCGACAAGGATACAACTGAAAAGTTCACGATAACATCTACTGATAAAAATTTGGTTAGGGTTTCAACAACATGGTATGTGGAATTCGTAGCGGATTTAAGTAAATAACGGTTTCAATTGAAATCGTAAACTGATTTAAAAATAAAATGATTTCATCATCGCAATATCGTTATGATCAGGTCAGAGAATTTCAAACTAGACTCAAAACCCTCACTGAGGAGTATGCAATGAAAATTAAAAAATATCGCAGGAGAATTACCGTAATTGATGTTACTGTGTACGCTGTGAGTGGTGTAATCACCGGAGCCGGTATTATACTGTCTTCAGTGACAATGATGGCCCCGATAGCTGTTCCAATTTGCATTTCTGCGGCAACAACAATCGCGGGAATAATTTCAATAATAACAAAAAAAATATCATCATGCAGCCAACGGAAACTACAAGACTACATAATTCAATTTCATGTTGTGTCCACTGCATACTCGCAATTATCCTCATTGATATCGTCATCTCTCGATGATACAATTATATCAGAGTGAGTTTTCAGCGATGGTCAGTATTTATGATTCTGCGATGTCAAAATTAGAAATACAACAACACGAGTATAATAACAATGACAACACAGATGGAATTACTTCAACAAATAGTGGAGAACACAAACCCAGTACAAACCAGCATGATCTCAATAACATCAACGAATCCAGAATTCAGTGTGAATTTCCCTATCCCAGTCCCCGTGAAGGAAATCGCGCTAGCAAAATTACGAGTGTATCACAGTTGGCCTAATATCAGATCAAAATCATTTGGTGGTCAACAACCCAATAATTCACTGGTGTTTGCAAATAAGAATAAAGACGACGGTACCCCAGACTGGAACGTTGTTTCGATACCAACCGGATCATACCAAATTGAACAAATCAATAATGAATTCGCGCGTAGAATAAAATCCATTACTGGAGCAGAATCAAAAATAGCTATAACAGTTCATGAACCAACACTATCATCTGCCATTGAAATAAGCACAGATGGTTATGTCGTAGATATCTATCAGTTCTATAAGAACCGTACTGGGATGGCCTGAATTACCACCCCCGGGAAAAACCGTTGATTTACCAGAACCAAAAAAATCTGATTATGTCACATACACGACAAAATTTGACAATCCAATAAAAAGCTATAGCGATTATGACAAATTGAATTTTTTCACTGAATTAGATGAGGGAGGGGATAAATACTACATAACTCGACAGGATAAAATCACTGAAAATTTCACAGCGTTCAATAACGATATTTCACTGTTGTTAATATCCCTTAAATCCGGTACTCTCACCCGAGATGAATTTATCAACGTCGTAGAAACATGTAACAGAATCCTCAGTGACATGGATATATTTCATTCACTAATCATACGAGAGGTATCCCTTGCAAGACATCCTAACACGAAAATAAAATTTGCGACAAAATATCATATAAGCGTAGAAAATATTTCCGAATTCAATCTACCAGGATATAATCTCTTAGAATTACAAAAATCTCTCAATGATGCCATCGATGAAGGTTTCAAAATAATTCATGACGAATGGAAAAAAACAACATCACAGGAAATAAAAATCCTCAAACACAATAATGACCCAGACGGTGGCGGCAGGCATATTGCTCCGTTCAATGTGAATATTTCATCGGTGATTGCGCTCAATTTAGTATGTGATGTTATCGAGGGAAGTTATCAAATAAATTTAGAACGATCAAATCAAGCTCAGCAGGGATATATTTTGTATTCATTTGCACCAACAGCCCCTCCAGGATTTCTAATTATTGAGTCCCCGGTGAATCCAGTCTATATGCGATGTCATAATAATTCATTAACCAGAATTAATTTCAAACTCACTGACCAGTCTAATAATCTGATTGATCTACAAGGTGAAGTTTTACAAATTAGTCTGTTTGTAAAGTCCTAAGGACTTTCATCCTGAAAGGATTTTCATCCTGAAGGATTTTCGTCATCGGATTGGATAAAATATTCGGTTGAAAAGTTTTTACTCATTGCATGATCGTCTCCATTGGCAAATGGAGGCTTTCTCTTTTTTGATTTCATTCATTTTTTCATTATTTTTTGCCTGTTTCATTGATTTTTTTTGGCCTGATTTCATTGATTTTTTGCCCGATTTCATTGATTTAAGCCGTAATCCATTGAAAACTTGTTTAAAAATGTTGTCCGGCTCGCCTCCTCTGCTGCTGACAGAGGCTTCACTTTATCAATTTCATATTCAACTACCTGAAAAAGGTCAATTGCATCAGTTTTATTACTTTTGAATACTGTACTTTGTTCAAGTTATTTTAGTATTTAGACATTTTAAGAAGATGAAATCATTTTTGGGATAAAGAAAATAGGTCCCAAAATTATTGTGATGAATTCAGTAATCCACCATAACAGAATGTGTTTGAAACGTATAAAAAATGTGTTATTCAAAACCGACATTTTTTCCTTACGATGATCAAACCTATCCTTTTCTCCAAACCTTTAAGCTGTAGTTCTTCCTTTATCTCTAGAAATCTTATATGTAGTTTGTTAAAACATGTTCTTGTCTGAAATGTCACTCTCATTATATATATATATATATATATATATATATATATATATATATATATATATATATATATATATATATATATATATATAAGCTAAATTTTACCTCTTTCATAATGTCAAATGAGTTTTCTAATCCTTGATCCTGAGTTGTCTCACTGCCTGTTGTGAACATTGTTCCTCATGTGCAGCAATAATCTAAAACAAAATGTACCCTATTAAGAGAACATTTATCACTCATGTTTGTAAATATCTATATGTAATCTGATTCACACATTAGCCTGACAATGAAATATATATGTAGGCCTTCTAAATCTACCGGCAGAAAGATTTTTATATTCACATGGTCAAAGTTGAAGGCAAGATGGAAATGTTGATAATATTTATCAGATGTTTATATCTCAGTTCTTGATTGATTAGATATTTACAGCATTTGTTTTGAAAACTATGCAAGAACGTTCTAGAGAGTACAAATGGAAATGTTGCAGTGACTGGTCTTTTGAATATCATAGATAAACTCACCCTTGTTGCTTCTCTCTTTGAATAGCTCCTTATTTTCTTTGGTGGTGACACTTGACAAGTTACTTCCTCTGATGGTGACAACATTTCAAGCCTACACAGCTGATGTTTTGGTGTTGAAGGTTCTGATACAGTTGCAGTTACTTGGTTGTCAGTTTCCTTCAAGCATTGTACAGACGGGACAGCATCATTATTGAGTTTGACTTTCTTTGGTGCCCTACCCATATGCACAACCTCAAATCTATACCTAAATGGGAAGCATTCTGGTGTGAAATTGTTACCGTTCTTTCCTGTCTACTTTTATAATAGACAATTGTCAAGTCCAGTATAGGTTATAAGACTTTATTGTGCATGAAGTTGTATTCAACTCAACCCTGCAAATACAACAAAATACATTTACTACAACTATAAATACAATCATCAGTGCATTACATCGATTCTGTTTCACAGTATATTCAATACGAATAACTATCACCACATATGTATTACTTATCAATCTAGAAAGATAGTTGACAAAATGAACCTAAACACAACAATCATTGTGCACTGCACAAAACAGAACAGACATACAGTAAGACAAGCGTATGGACATAATGATAGGTTCAGAAAAGACTGGGTTAATAACTTATTAAAGGCACTAAAATGCAATATACATTTCAGATAAATATACAGACTACATATAAAATAACCATTTACATTGACGATATTATAAATATATTATAAATCTATTTACCTTATCATATGGGACAAAGGTTGTCACATTTTGAAGTCCAACAGAATCACAAGCACATTTAATTTAATTCTATGACCAACACCCTTCAGCAACTCCAATGGAATGACCACCACCAATCTGCTGCCCATGCTATGTTGTTTATACAGACAAGTAGCAAACTAACCAATCAGAAAGTTACTTACCACTTGTCATGCAATAGAACAACACAGCATGAACAGCACTCAGGGTAGATTCATTGCTCAGAGTGAACAAAACTCAATAGGTAATCCTGGTTCAAGGTTGGCTAAATGGCTGTATATGTGAAAAAAATGATAAAACACTAATTGCAACTGATGATTTTATTTCACTCATCTTTTAAAAACAGTAATTAGATAAAATAATAAAATACACACTTCTGCCTATTTAAAACACGAATATATAAACTTATAAAATATATGCTTCTGCTACAAAATGAAAGGAGCAGAAGGCAGAAAACTTAGTCGGACCATCCCAGTTTTCTCTTTTGATTTTTACAAAATCTGTCCACCTACGACAAAGTGCTTGGTCTTTCGGAAAGGAATGCATGGAAAACCCATCGGCATTTGTATTCCCACAATTTGCGGCAACACACCAGACACCGCTGCCCTTGCTTGTACTTCTACGATCTCCTCTTGGCATGATTTTGATGATAAAAGCTTTAAAACAAACTAATATGGAACGGAACAGGAGCTTTGTTTATGTTTCACTAGAAACGGAAGTACGGCGTGTGTTCATGAAGTGACGTCAGACGGTCTTCACTCGGCGGAAATTACCGAGCGATAAAATCGGTCCCATGTGTATTATTTTCGAAAACACACCTGAGCGTATTTCTCAGTTATTATGCCGAATTTTTCCATCGGGTTTCTTTATACAGCTTCCAGATTTTATTTTCTATTCAAATACGATTGAATTGTATTTTCGGTTTTTACACTGGTATGGCAAATAACATATATGATCTATATAATATATACACTTAGACACTGAAATATACCAAAAACAGAATGAAGAGTCGAAATATGCTAAAATCAATATGTATTTCAAAAACAGTTCGAAAGTGTTTAAAGTATTGGAGCGCATTTATTTGGACATCCAACACATTTGCAGAGAGTTTCAGAGAAAATATTGAAAACATAAATTGGACGATGGGCTGAAAAAAGTATTCACAGAAAAATGGTGTGAAAACAGCTGTTACGGCATCAGCTGTTGGGCTGACACTGTTGAGGTTTATTCTTTGTATAGCAATGTTTGTAAAAAGTAAAGTACGGAGTCGAGGAAGATATGTTGCTCCATTTGAAGGAGTTTAGCTTTTGGACAAAACTATAAAAAACAAAACAACGGGTTAATAGCTAAAGACACTTTCTTATCATTACTTAATACCAGATCTATTTCACGATATATTTCATCTAGTGGTACGTAAAACGTGATATTTTTAACGACTGCAGTTTCTTTTATTTATTCTAGCTCACAAAGTGCTGGTTTTGTTGCTGCAGATATACCTTTGGTAGTCACCCACGATCAAACGTCGTGTGGCATGATGGGAAATCTGTATATACACATGTGAACATTAAAGACATATGTTTCACGTGAATCAGTAGAAACGTTGGTAATCAAATTACTATACTAAATGAAATAGAGTAACGGTGGTAGTTATATATAAGTATATATACATGTGTGTGTGTGTTTTGTTTGCTTTCGATTTGTGTTCTAATGACTATCATCTCAGAGGCAACAAAGAGTTCATTAACTTTCGACTTGAGATATATAATGTTTCCGCCGCACTCTTCATGTTTACACTAGGTACAGATATGCAACAAGGATCTGTTATTTATAGTGGGTACAAAATAGGATTATAGTGTCTGTACCATCAGTACCAAGATCACAGATGTTCTACATCAGCCGGCCCTTGGAAAGCCCTTTGTTGAACCCAACATCACCGTCAACCGCCATAAATTCAAAGTTATGAACCACTTCACCTACCTTGTCAGCATACTGTCACAGAGTGTCACTGTTGACGACGAAGTGAACCTCTCCATTGACAGAGCCAGTTCAATTTCGGTAGACTGTATAGCAACATCTGGAATAGAAGAGGCATCAGCATCCAGACCAAACTAAAGGTCTACATGTCCGTTGTGCTCCCCACACTACTTTATGGATGCGAAACGTGGACGGTGTACCAATGCCACGTCAGGAAGCTGAATTACGTTCACGCCACAAGTGTCATGAAAATCCTCAACATCAGGTGTTAGGACAAGGTTCCAGACACCGAGATACTCGCCCAAGCAGGTCTACCCAGCATCCACATCGTCTTGATGCCGTTTCAGCTACGCTGGGCGGGACATGTTGTGCGCATGCCAGACCACAGGCTGCCTAGTAAACTCTTCCATGGCGAGCTTCAGAAAGGAAAGTGATCCCACGAAGGTCAGAAAAAAATTCTTCAAAGATAATCTGAAAGATGCGTTGAAGCATTCAACATATATATATATATATATATATATATATATATATATATATATATATATATATATATATATATATATATATATATATATATATATATATATATATATATATATATATATTTGTTGCCAATACTCATTGATACATGTGCAATTAACTAGAAGATCAAGGGCACACTAGATGTCTCAAAATTTATGTTTTGGCGGTGATTCAGTCTGAAATAAAATCTTTCCAGAAAATACTTTATGCCTACAAAGATAATCCTCATGTGTTACCATGACGACCATTTAAAATGTATCCATTTATTTTCAATAATTTTGTAAGTTGTGTACAATCCATTAAACTGTATAAGCTCTTTCAGCTTTCGGCCAAATTGTTATATTCATATGACTGTCTCTGGAACAACTACTTGTTATAGAAAGTAACTGCCATGTATGTTTTCTTGAATTATTGCAATCTGATTTTTGTAATGTTTATGAGGTATACGGTACATTTAATCGATTAAAGATTTCTGTATTTACCAACATCACATGCAAAATATCTTCTATCATCATACTCTACAATTTTAAACAGCTGGCTATCTGGGATAATACTATATATATTGAACTAAAATTTCATCGTATTGTGTGTGCCGCTAAGTCCGTCTACGTTGAGGCTTGTTTATTTAGGTCAACGCCGATGTCATCATTGACTTAAATCAGTTAAAGCGTAAATAACGACATGTGCGTTCTCGGTACCTGGCTCTTTGTTATTTCTCTATTGTTGATTAGGATCATCCTGGTATTTCTCTCTATTTTCTGTTATAATTCTTTCAGTCCTGTCTTTGGTGTATTCCGGTGTTCACATCTTGATTGTAAAATTCTTTTTAAGTTTGCAAATTCTATATATTTATTGGCAAATATTTAAATGTTTAATCCCCAAATTCTTATAGAACGTATTATCTCGAGTTTCCGAAATTTATCTGCTTACTAAATTAGCAATCTCTGAAAGACGATGTCTTCCTTTACGCTGTTTTCCATTTCATTTGCTTATATTTTGGGTATCTCACTTGTAGAATTTCATCGTTTCCATTTTGGTTTAGAAAGATTTCAAATCGCACGAAACGGACAACACCGAAGCTTAATTTCTCGAATTGTTTCAGTCTATTTATTTATTCCTCGATGCAAGAAAAATCATATCAATCGGTCCAGTTTATTGTATTTGGTATATTGTCTGCCAATACATCTTGACCAGCAAAATTATGATTCAGGCCATAGGTAAAGAAAGGTTCAGACAAATGGAAAATGAGAAATGAACAAAAATAGTAGTTTCTTCCAATAGGGTAATATGCATAATATATAATTTTGTGCATAGTGTCCAATCATCTCCCTGTTTTTCATTTTTTTAAATTAAAATTTCAGAAACTACGGTAATAAAGTATTGCAAATACAAATTATCTGACACTACAATTACTTGATATATTAAATATAACGTCAGAGCACAATTTATTTTATAGATTAAATTTCAATAACATCGTAACATTTGATGTGTATTGCCCGCAATATACAATTCTTATGTTTATGGGCAACTTTGTTTATAGATAACTCTTGTGAGCAAGAAATGGGGACATAATATAAAGTAATTTTCACTCTTTTTTTTCTACCGTATTTGAATGTCAACCTGGCATGCTGAATTATTAACATGTGCAATTTTTTAAATATATGATTGCCTAAAATGTTGTTTTTGACCTGTTCTATCTGTTCTTTTCCCGACAAAACTTTGAGGCAAATATAAAACACGATAATTGTAGAGATATTGGGAACTAAGTTCATCTTCACAATACAATCTTCGTTTGTGTTCGTTTTTTATGTAGAGATATACGGTCATTCGTGGAACAAAAATCAAATAGCACATTGTTTCGAACTCATTGAAATGTTTCCATTAGAGAGTTCCTCTCTTGATTTATTCCAGAACATTCGTGGTTCTTACCATTTGAAATCTTTTTCGTGTTGCATTGAACTAATTAATCATCCCAAGTTCTCTTAGTCATCTACTACAACGTGAACGTATGTAGATAATAAAGACAAGTTTAAATTAACTCCTCTCCAGACATATCTAAACCAAAACCATTACAAAACATGGCATTTGATGAAAACAAGGGTTGTAGACAGTAACATTTGGAGAAGGAACATGACAGAAGTAATTAAAAAGGATATATTCATTTGCTCATTAACAGTCGAAATGCCGCCTTTGTAGCGATTTCCAAGATTAGATGGTCCTTGATGTGAAATGCACGCAGTAATGTTTTGTTAACTTATACTGGCAAAAGATGGATACTCCAAAATGAATTTGCTCTAGTTAAATCCACTTCATAGAAGCATAATAACGGAATAGTTTCGGCACATTAAGAAGTATTTGATATTTTCGAATCGAGGATTAAAGAAATCGGAGAGAGAGAGAGAGAGAGAGAGAGAGAGAGAGAGAGAGAGAGAGAGAGAGAGAGTGTCATCAGCAACAGCGGTAAAAACGACATTGTCTTCTCTTTATCTTTAGTATCATTTTCTTTTTATCTTTCTTGCCATTATTTTTCTTTTGAAAAAGCTTGACATACAGACAGAAACTGGTCAAATGGATGCCCCCTGTGAATTGTATTATTTCACACAACACTATAGGTTCCAGCTGCTTTTTTTTCTAACCAGTTCATCTGGTTATTATATTTACATGCAGCTGCATCTACAGTCTTGAAATTGCGTCGATTTTCCTTGTGGGAGAATTTATTATTTGATAATAAGAACAGGTTTTCGAAGGTGGCTTTGTAGATAAAAAGCATAATATATCCTTTACGAAAAACGCAAGCGCCATTCAATGATCGTAATTTTCAGGGACAATAGTTGAAAATGGATTTCATTTCAGGCAGATATTTACTGCTTTGGGATATTGCCCATGTTATTCGCGTCAAAACAAATCATAACACGATCAACAGCTGATTTGATTGAAAATTAATGCTAATCACGGCCGAGAAACTGTCGCAGTTATTTATGTATGGCTGCGTGTGGCCAGAAGATAATTGACTTTAATCCCTACGCGATGCATCAAGGCATACAAGCCAATAGCCTAGTCTTTTTAAATGAAAAATGTTAGCGGAACTGTGTTGTTATCGAATCCAAAGATTAATGCGTAACTTAAGGACAATGCCGATTATAATGCACCAAAAACCATGGCATGCAATAAAAATGCTATAACATTAAGGTATTGAAAAGGTGGAAGCGACATTTTTTCAAAGGAGACCTTTGTTCCAGACTTCCAGAATAAAGATCGAGAATTTAAATCTGAATGACTATGGTAGAGTGGATCAGCAGAATCTTCACAAAACAGCTACAAAAAAAACAGACTTGTAACTTTTTCAACAATGATATTCACTGAAATAAATAACTTTAATAGCACAGTGACAAGTGGCATTGCTGAACCGCTAACACCGCAACTCCAAGATTATAATGGAATATTCTGGATAAGATCAAAATGCACAATAGATGGCCCTTAAAGGCTACTATATCACAAACAGAATACGTCACAATTATCTACAGGCTATGAATTGATGGACAATGCAAACGAAAAACTCCATACATCGTTCTATACTTCCACTTCATCTACATTACACTGGCTCTGTTAAGTCTTTAAACCCTCTCCTTACTTGCTTAAATTCAAACTCTGTTCGACGAGATTATACATCTTAACCCTTGAATGGCATCATGTTCTAATTGGGAATCCATTATACCGTATGTGTAATTTGTGACGTCACACCTTTTTGTAATAAGAGTCATGCTAGTAAAATGGGGGTAAAAAGTTTTCGCACGCGTCATCCTGAACAGACTGCAGACGTTTGCTGACAGAGTGTGTTCAGAGTCACAGTGCCGGTTCCGCGCAGAGAGTTCTACAATCGACATGATATTTTCCGTCAGGCAACTGCAGTAGAAATGCCAAAAACAACACAAACCCCTCCTCCTGGCCTTTATAAACCTCATCAAGCTGCTCCATCTGATCACCAGAGACAGAGTCTTCACAATCCTGACAATAATTGGATACCCTCTAAAGCTGCTAAGCATAACACAGTCCTTCCATGATGACATGAAAGGCACAGTGCAGTACAAGGGCTCAACGTCCGACCCCTTCAACAGATGCAGAGGTGTGAAACAGGCTTACGTATTGACCCTTACGCTCATCGGCATCTTCTTCGCTGGCCTTCTCAAGCATACCTTTGGGAAGTCGACAGAATAGATCTACCTACACACGTGATCCGACGGCAAACTGTCCAAATTGGCAGGACTAAAGGCAAAGAGCAAAGTTAGTGAAGCAACCATCAGGGACATTCTCTTCGCAGACGATGCTGCTCTTGCCATTCACACAGTAGTTGAGTTGCAGCACCTGATGATCCACTTTGCCAAAGCATGCGGTGAATTTGGGCTAACTATCAGCCTAAAGAAAACAAATGTGATGACCATGAACGCGGACCCTCAAACATCATCATCAACAACTACGAACTTGAGGTAGTCAGTCATTTCACGTACCTCGGCTTTACCATCACTAACAACTTATCGCTCGATGCTGATCTGAACATGCGGATTGGAAAGGCATCAACGCATCAACAACTTTCTCCATGCTGTTGGAGACAGTGTGGAACAACAGAAGCCCTTGACTTCCATTGTTTTTCAAGTAATTCGCTTTTTATTTCTTTTTAGAGTGAATGTGTCCTTCTGCCTCTTCTTTTTTGTATTTAACATCCTTTCCTCGTGTAGCATTTTCTTCCCGTTCCGTTCGTGTTTGTAAAACTTTGAAGGTAAATGAAATAAAAATATAAAATACTCGTCTTGGCATTTTTCTCATGACGTATGTTCTTTCATTTAATTGGGGCTCACATGCTTTGACGTTCTGTGGTCCAATATCCTTTCTCTGGATTGATATAAAATATATCCTCACTTTTATCGCGACAGGTAATGTGGATGTGGAGACTAACCAGATAGTATTATCCTGTCTGGATGAACACATACTGGTTAGTATGTGTGGGTGCTGGTCAGTTTGACAGGGTGTTAGTCAGTTTATTTGAGTGTTAGTCAATAGGTGCCGATATTGTTCAATACCCAGAGTGACCTAATATATTGATGCTTTTTAACATGAACTTCCTTGCTGACCCGTACTATCACATAATGTTAACATGAACAGATTGTATGGTGTCAACATGGAGATCTAGTGTTAAATCCCTGTAGGCCCATTTGAACTTAAGGTATACTCCATTACTGCTTACACTGCTCCGGTGGCCTAGTGGTTAGAGCGTCCGCCGTGGGAGCGGGAGATCGTGGGTTCGATCCCCGGCCGAGTCATACCAACGACTTACAAAAATGTTACTAACAGCTGTCTCTGTTGGCGATCAGCATTAAGATGTTAGTGTTAGGACTGGTCGGCCTGGTGTCAGGATAATGTGACTGGGTGGGACATGATTCTACATGTCTGCGGCACGATGCCCCAGTGCTAGATATCACTATAAACTGCCACACTGCAGAGATAATAGCAATATGACTGAAATATTGTTAAAGCTATGTTAAAAATCCTAATCACACACACACACACACACACACACACACACACACACACACATTACTGCTTACTGCTGCCATTACATTCTAATGAACATGCAGACAGGAACGGGAATGAAAACTTAGTATAAAAGAATGTTAGATACACATATAGATGAAAAGGTTGGCCTGTTGGAGGAATAACTCAATGAATTTATAAACAAACTAAAATTGATTCATTTCCTGGATCAAGATAAAAGAAAATAACTCAGAGGAAACGCCTTTAAATTGAGGCAAGGTTTCGAGTATTCACTAATTGCTGCAATGAAATGAAGTAATAAGATGAAAAGCCTCAGTAAGTATGTTTAATCTATTTTATTGCCATATTTCATCATACGTGGTAGTACAGCAAGTTCATACAGCTTAGTTACAGCTCTCGCCAACTACACAAGTAGTAACACGAAAATGGCCAGTATAAAGATGTAGCAGTTGTGTGTAAGTATAAGTGGATCAGAATATTGAAAAATGCTGATACAAGTGATATTGCGTATTAACCACTATGAAAGTTCCGAAGATATTTTTCGAAATTTGAATTAGTGGAGTAAGTAACATATCGAATCTTTGAGTGTAAGACCTTGTTTAGAAAAGGTGTTCATTGATTTGTTTTGCGTGTAAGACCTTGTTACGTTATGAGTGATATTTGAATTTTTGCGTTTAAGACATGAGTATTTCTGCGTGTAAGACATTGTTAAGAAGAATATGAGAAGTGAATTTCTGCCAGTAAAACTTTGTTAGAGAAATGTGATTGGTGGATATATTTTCGTGTAACACCTTGTTTAGAAGATGAGAAGTGAATTTCTGCATGTAAGACAGTGTTTAGGTGATAAGTGGAAATGTGTGCTCTATTAATTCCGACATTTAAAAGGATAATAAAATGAATTTCAGAATACATCTCGATTAAAAGTGCATTTCGTAAGAAAAATCCTTATTTACCGTCTCGTTCCTACTGGTAGCTTATGATTTCTACGACAACTTTTGAGACCGGTGAGGAGGTTGATCTGGATAATAACTTGAGGTAATATTAAACAAGGATCAATGAATACCAATTCTAAAGGTTACACCTTGTGAAAACAATTACACTTTTCTATTCCATTTTGTAACTTTTCATATATAACGCTATTTAAATCGTTGATTTTAATTTAACATTTTAACTATTATCAACATCATTTGACAACCATACATGGTTTCTTGTTGTGGGTTTGAAGAATATTCCTTGTTTAAGCATGCAAGATATATATATATATATATATATATATATATATATAGAGAGAGAGAGAGAGAGAGAGAGAGAGAGAGAGAGAGAGAGAGAGAGAGAGAGAGAGAGAGAAGGCAGGAACTCTTGGCATGCCACAGCATCAACTTTAGACATAAAGTGATATTAGAGAAGAGTTTTATTTGAAAGTAATGGATGTAAGGGAATGTAAATTGCAAAAAGCTTCAACTGAAGTTTGTAATATTGTTGACGACACGGCCGGAAATATGAGCGCAATGTCAAAAACTGCACAAATGTCACTATTTGGCAATTGTTTATTTTCACAACACTATTTATCAATATCCAAAATCTATTGGCAATTTAATGTGCAGATTTCTTCGTCTATTATACATTTTAAGTTTGTATTTAAAAAAAAAAAATTGCTCTTTTTCTTAGAGATCTGCACAACATTTGGGTTAATGGATTTTGCGTGAGGACGACATTTATGTGGAGAGTTCTCAACTTGTGTGTGCCATACAAGTTTTCATAATAATAATAACAGTTTGTTGGAAAGTATTGGATTGAAAAGCAGGGTCTTGTCCTAAGCAAGAAAGTATGTTTGTGATTCTGTTTGTTACGTCACTTCCTATTGCAGTAGCATAGTAGGAACACAAGAAATCGTAGATAAACTTTTACATTTTTGATAATGAAATCAAGTAATCAGCCATAAGTATGGTACGAAAGTAACTGGACTACGGCTTGTTTTATGAAAACATTTACCATTAAGAAAAAAAGACGGTTATTTTTCCATATATTTAATACAACGCGAATCTCATTATTCCAAATTGTATTTTGTTAGGCACGATTATCAATAGTTCATATTGCGGCATGGCTACATTGTATACAAATGCATCCTTTTATATGATATAACACAAAACTTCAGCTTTCTCAACCTCTAAATCGCTCATTTCAACGGCAGTTTAAAAACATGAATTGTTTCGAAAGGTTTGTTCCATTATAAACCTTGCGAGATGAAGATTGATCTCAAGATTGGCCAGTAAGACCGGATCACTTAAATTAGTTGCATCTACATGCTTACACAGAAACTCGTAAATTTATCAGTTTAAAATCTTCTCTTTTGGAAATCAAATATGTCATTATAGTTTATTTCCTAAATGCTCGGCATGCCTTTTTCATGGGCGTCAGACATGTTAGGGTCGGAATCGAAACGTATACGCAGGCCCGGCACAAAGTCAAGTTTCATAGGACACTGTTGACGACAGAACAAGATGACAGACTCTGTCGAGTGACGTTGATAATACTGTAAGATAGTCAAGATTACAGTTTTACAGCTGTATCGGAACAACAACAGTTGTACAGCTGTATCGGAACAACAACTCAGATTCCTGGAGATCTATGAAGGTCGGTTCAACACTAAAGCAGAAAGTGGCCAGTTTAAATGCCAACGTGGTTTGAAAGGCAAACGATCAGGATTTTTATTGTATGGCGAGAAACAAAACGAAACAATGAAAAGAAAGAACCACCGACCCAAGAGAAGCTATTGGCAAGCTTTCTCACATACCCACATTGGCCGAATCTGAGACTCGAACCCACGCAGACTGAGGTGAGATGGCAGTGATCCGTAACGGACAGCGCTTTAGACCCCTCGGGGCCCCCAATGAACGTGAACTATTTCAGCTGTATTCTGGTTTCCGTGACAACCAATGTGATTCTAATGTATACAAATATATTGCCAAACTTAACGTGCAGAAAGAAAAGCAAATTTGTGTCTTCATGTATGGTACAATTCAGAATTCCTCGAAAGGAAACGTTTGACAAGAAGCATGAAGCTAGTGGGCCAAACGTACGTTCCTCCGTAGCTAAAGGCATCTGTATCGAAGTCAAACGGAGAAAGAGTATGGCCAACATAGGCTACACAAATAACTTTTATCCCAAAGTTCAGTCGTGAAACATGAGTAAAACTGAAAAAGTCCATCAATATTAAATGTTACATTTCAGAGATTACGAAGTACTTTGGACACAGCTTTGTCCATATTAATCTTTTGGTGAATTTTTTTCCTATTCACATGATCAATGATAGGCATAGATCCGCATAGTGTTTTTCATCATGCTCCCAATACATTTAGCCTAATGTTGTGTGCCTTTACAAATGTTATCCCATGGAAAAAGGTCCTCATGAAACCAATATTAAAAACTATGCATTGCCAGAATGATGCAAGCACACATTATATCACTGTTTCTCTCTTTATTGATGATCTAGGAAACCAGTTACAGATCATCAGTGTTTGTTTTTTTTTACATTAATGATGCATTTAATGCAAATCTTTTCTCCTCACATCTTCAAAATAGTATGTGCAATTATGTTACTTGGGGCTGCTCATTCTCGTGTCTTGTAAATTGTTCTCCGTTTCTGATGTTCTCGGCTTTTGTTTGATGCTGCCTTGTTAGCAAACCTGACTGCCATCTTAATGTCCTTTGTGAAAGTCAAAATCCCTAGATTACTTATCAGTATATCATGAAATCTGACTACATCCTAAATCATACTAATTCCATATTTGGTTGCTGCGGGACATTTTCAACTTTATAAAACATAAAATTAAAATAAAGGACTTCTAAATGAAAGATGCATGATGTTTTAAGACAATTAAACATTTATAGCATTTCGTAGCATTTAGATGACTGGCGGACACACGTTGAGGAAATACAATCAAATCAGGCCATATACATATGCATTAAAATATATACAGAATAAAAGTGTTGAGAATATCGATGGCTTGGAGGGTTAATGCAAAGCTACATTAGACAAAATGAAGAGCATTTTCAAATTAATAATAACCATTAGTGAAAAACAATATCCCACTGAAACATGTCATATTAACTATATATTTAATCTTTTCGATTCTTTATATTTCTTACAAGAGAAACTGCTTAATAAAAGGCAAACATATTCTGACAAATTATCCAAGCAACATTTTCTATTGAAATGATTCAGTATTTTTCGAAGTGCCACAGAGAAGAACTATATCAAGGGAAAAAACCACTCAGTATATAATTTAAAGAATGGAATTTAAGTTACGTCCCTTTACAAACATCTACTGACCGAAATCCCCAGAAAAGCTAAATATATAATGTTCCTTACTTTCAGAAACGCATGTTGTTTTTTGTAAAAGAGAGCTAACATGGAGCAGTTACCCTTTAGGGATGAAATTGTCTCCCCAAGCTATGATTTGAATGTGAACAGAAAGCAATAAATTAAGTTTAGGCACGAATTGTCCCCAAAAGTCATGAAGACATGAATTATACAAGGTAAAGATACCATTGTTTGCTTAGTACTCAAGATCCCTGTCCTCCCTATGTAGATTACGAAGCATATAGCATGCCCAGTACACCTGGTGTTATGATCCAAGTGCAGAAACTTATGTAAGGTGGAAACATAATGAAATCACAATTAACTTGTTTTGTTGTAAGGTGTGGTACTGACACAGATTCATATCCTGTGTTACATGTTGCTTCATCACTTATAAAGGACTTATAAGTAAACTAAGTAGGATCCTTTAACTGACAGATTTTTAACTGGCAGAGCCTTTAACTGACAGATCTTTAACTGGCAGAGCCTTTAACTGACAGATTTTTTAACTGACAGAGCCTTTAACTGACAGAGTTTTTAACTGACAGATCCTTTAACTGAGAGATCATTTAACTGACAGATTTTTTAACTGAGAGATCATTTAACTGAGAGATCATTTAACTGAGAGATCATTTAACTGGCAGATCACTTTTAAAGATGAAAGGGAAATGCAGTATATATTGGAAGAATTAGAACTGGCAGGCAGAGAATTCACCCCCATCAGACAAGTCAAGGTTTTTATATTATTAGAAATATTATTAGAAATATTAGGTCAGGAAAAGCAGTACATAAATACTTTCTTCACCATGAGAAAGTTGCTGTAAGCTTGATGTAACCAAGAGAGTATTGGCCTATATTGTTATAAATTATACTTATTGGCAAAGCTCGTCAAGTTTACGCGGTCTACACAACAGGGTGCTGATTATGATGTGGTCACGGAATACAGCTTGACCACATCACTTAGGCATATCAACAAAGATTTAGTAATTGTTGAAAGAAAAATTGGAGTAAATAATGTCATTTTTGTAAGGGAGAAATATCAAGTGTTTGATAGGTGGTGTTCAACCATGAAGGTTGATAAAAGTTATGATAACCCCAGACAGCTCATAGTAAGAATAGTTCAAGCATTGTGATAATAGTGATGTCAAGATGAGCACACAGACAAAACTTTTGAAAATGCTGCTTGTACAGCAGATGCATATTCCTTGTTTCACAAACTTTTATTTGTCAATACGTCTTCCTCTTAGATGTTTTCAAACAAAAACAAATATCTCAGACTCAAACAAGTACTTACAAATGTTAATGTGGCACAACGTTAAGAAATCAAACATATAATAAGACAGTTAACAAATTTCATATGCCTTCCTATGTGCTCGTGTTATAGAAAGAAAGTGAACATCATTTTTCATTGGTGCACATTGAAATGTATGCAAGAGATCAAATATAGACAGCACTATTCTAAATGCTTTAATTTCAGTGAGTTAAGGGTCACTGTCTTGTATTGAAAGCAATTCCATTGTTCTGTCAAATAAACCCCAGTTTGATCCCATTTTGGAGAGATTTATGAACAATTCATGCCGGAAAGTCTTTCTTATGAACCATTCATACCAGAAAGTTCTGTACCACTTATTGTTTATTCTTCCAAGCCTATCAATATTAAAAAGAGATACATGGGCTTCACAACCATATTTGTTATTTGGTATTTTGCTTTTGTCAGAGAAGTCTCCTTGTTGTGAAAGTGTTCTTATTCTGTAAAGCTTTTTTTGTGTTCCCCTCCATTGTGTCAGTTGTGTATCAGGAATAATGACAGCGGGGGCAGTGATTTCTTTACTTATCAAAGATATCTGTTTAGTACATGACAATGGCCTAGCTGGAGATAACTTTTAACTGACAAGCCTTGTTTTGAACAAAAAGTTGATCCTGTTGAGTAAGAAATCCCTGATTTATACTTTGTTGTACAGATACCAGTGCCAAAGCAAAAGGAGCTGTTGAGAATGATGTTGATTAGGAAATTATTTCCTTAGCTGACACATTTATTAGTCATTCTTTCGAGAAGGTCACACTTTTGCTCATGGTGTTGATCCATCAATAGATATTGATCAAAGTGAGGTCACACTTTTTCTCATGTTGTTGATCCATCAATAGAAATTGATCACAGTGAGGTCACACATTTGCTCATGGTGTTGATTCATTAATAGATATTGATCACAGGGAGGTCACACTTGTGTTCATGGTGTTTATCCATCAATACATATTGATCACAGTGAGGTCACACTTTTTCTCATGGTGTTGATCCATCAATAGATATTGATCACAGTGAGGTCACACCTTTGCTCATGGTGTTGATCCATCAATAGATATTGATCACAGGGAGGTCACACTTTTTCTCATGGTGTTGATCCATCAATAGATATTGATCACAGTGAGGTCACACATTTGTTCATGAAAACATAGGAGTCTATAAGACTTATCACATAATCTAGATTCATTGTTACTGACCAAAAATGAAAAGTAACGTTTTTCAATAATGTAGATCTTGTCACACTTGTAGATTTTGTTGCCCTTGTCCAATGTCTGCAGCTTTTTCCTGCTTTTGATAACCATTTCGCGGAATAATGGTCGACTGTGTAAGTTTCTGGATCAGAGACTTTCACATCAACATTCACAAGAAAAAGAGTGAACTAAAACAGCTACCGGTATATGTGATCATGAACAGTTCTATCCAGATGTTCCAACATGATCAAATAAAATCTATAATCACAATGAAATTGTAGATTTTTGCCTATCAAATAACATCTTTACAAGATGAATCCTCTCAAGCAGAAAGTTTGAAAAAATAAATAAATATTGATAGGAAAAATTTTACAGAAACAAGTAACAATTATTGGAGTTCACCATGAATTCTTGAGCTGAAACCAGATAATACTTTCCCCATGTGTACTGATTACAGAACGTAAACAATGTCACCAAGAGCATATTCATTTCCATTGCCACAAATTGATTACTGCATTGACAAAACAGGAAATGCAAAATGTCACCAAAATTAACATTTTGAAAGGGTTCTGAGAAATTCCACTCAGAAAAACATCAAAGGAAAGTTCAGTCCTTACTCGAAAAAATGGTCTTTCTTAATTTAATATTATGCCATTTGGTATAAAATGTTCACCTTCAAATATCCAGTGTTTAATGAACATGAAAATGTCATCATCAACAGCGATATCTAGAAAGATCACATGGAAACCATTTATAAATTCTTTGATCAACTCAGCTAATACCATGCAAATTGGACAATTAATTTAAGTAAAAGTGAGCTCTGCCCTGCTTGTGTCACATTTTTAGGACATATTGTAGGAAATGGTCCAAGTTAGAAAAGTTAAGGTCAAGGATCTCCGAATTCCCTGTGTTTATTAGTAAAATGCAATTGGTGTGATTTTTGGGTGTGGCTGGATATTACTGGAATGTTTGTTCCAATGTTTCCACAATTGATGAACCACTGACTAATATGTTAAGTAAGAAAATCAAGTTTCAGTTGTCTGAAAAATGCCATGAAACTTTTCATAGTGTAAAGGCCATATGTACAAGTGTTTCTTTCAGTTCCAAAGTTAAGTCAATTATTTAAAATACCTGGTGAAGCAGGTTGCTGGAATATTGATTCAAGAAGACATCAATGTTGGGAATCATCCAGTATACTATTCTTTTAAAATTAAACATAAGAGGTATTTTTCACAATCAAGAATGAATGATTGGCTTCACGTCACATTGACGAAAATATTAATTCAGCTCCTTCTCTGATTAAGGTATTCAGTGGTCACAACCTCCTTACTTTCATTATTAAGATGAAAATCAAAAATCAGAGATCGTTAATGTTGAGTTTGATGTTGCAGGGTACAACATTTATTGCATAGATATCTTTTTCCTAATTGGAATTCTTTTAGAACACCACTGGAATTCATTGTGATTACTTTTGGACATGTGATTGAACTTTTGGGACTCTTTTGGGACTCTTATGGATTTAATTCACAATGTAGTAACTTCTTTCCAAATTTTCACTCTGTATTCTAGGTAAAACAGTTATTTGTTGAATTTCCTAACTTGTTGGTTTTCACTCTTTTGTGATATTTAGTTTAAGTCCATAGACTCATACATACATACATACATACATACATACATACATACATACATACATACATACATACATACATACATACATACATACATACATACATACATACATACATACATACATACATACATACATACATACATACATTAGTTCATGTAACAAGATCAGAAAAATATCCATGCTTATTTTCAAAAGACTGAAATGCCTAGAAGAGTGCCGTTATGAGACTGATACTCTCGTGACTGTAATGAATTCCCAGAATTCATGAAAAGGCATTGCTTCCTGCAGTGATATTGGATGTCACATTGTCACTATTTTTAGTAACAGTCAACATAAGTAAATGTCAAGATAACTTTCCATTATGGAGTAATGACAACAAGAATTTCAAGATGGCCATCAAGTCAGTTATTTTGGATGTATGATGGACACCATTTTCACTAGGAACAACTAGGTATCTCTATTTGTGAAAATGTCATGTTGATATAAGTATCTGTTTGGGTGACATCAGACATTTTCTGGTGAAAACTTCATTCTGATATGACTTTCTCGTTTAGAGGAGTAATGAGAAAAAGATTTTCAAGATGTCTGCAAATGCACCATTTAAGCCCATTTTAACCATATAATCAGTATGACCAGCATGGCTATCAGAAGTAGTGCAAACAAGATTTTCCAGATAGCCATTGCAGCAGCCATAATGGAGGTCATATCACCATCATTTTCATTACAACAAACATATTTTTCAGTGGTACCTCAGTGCTAGCAAGATTTTCAAGATGACCACTGTGGTGGACATACTGGATGTCTGTAAAGCACCATTTTCAAGATGACCACTGTGGTGGACACACTGGATGTCTGTAAAGCACAAATTTTCATTTAGGAGGAACTAAAATTTATAAGTCTTTTGGTGAAAACCTTATGTTGATATGAAAATATATTCATGATGTATAGCAATAACTAGATTTTCATTATGGCCTCACAGACTTCAATACTGGATACACAAGTGGCACCATATCTTTTAGAACCAATTAGGCATCATAAGGAATTTTCCAGTGAAACTCCATGCCAGTATGACCTTCTTTCAGGAGGAGAAATGGCAACAAGATTTCCATGTGGGCTGCTATGGTAGCTATATTTTACATTAGTGTGAAAATGCCATTTCAATAATGACAATACATTCAGAAGAAGCAGTGACAAAAATGTTTTTATGATGGTCACTGTAGCAGCCATATTGGGTGTCTGAACAGCTCCATTTTCATGTAAAGCCAATTATGACAGAGTATGAATGCATGTGCATAATGTTTCATGGACATCATCATAGTAATTTTTTTAGGAGTAGCAATAAAAAAAGTTGTGCTCATGGATGGATGGATAAAAAAATCCATGATTTTACATTTCTTATTATGATCTATGACATTACCATAATTTGCAATGGTTGTTAATAGTAAATATGTTATTTTAAGGTTATATTTATATTAATCTAACTTTTCATACGTGATATACAATATTTCAACATGTGTCTTGCTCACTAACTAGTCCCCATTGAAAACGTTTGAAAGGTTGGTAACTCTAACTCCCAAATAATACAACTGAAGAACAGTTAAATCCCCTGACTAGTTAATATCTTAAAAATAATTGACTGTATTCCTCCCATTCTAAGTGTGTAAGAATCTATTTGTTACCAATGAAAATGATACATGTGTTCATGGAACACAAATGTCAGGACACAGTGACCTATTTGTGTCTGAATAGTGAATGTGTACTTGCAGAGATATGATATCCACAAACTTGTATGACTGACAAAAGTGAACTATATCTAAGATACTGACCCACAATGCAAAACATTGACAGGAATAACTAAATTGTAAATATGCATTGTGGTGACCTAATTTTGATGTTGAACTCACAAAAGCATCCACAAAATTGCAACTAACAATACTTTAGAAAACTAACCTCCAAAAAAACCTTTACCAAACATGAATCTAATGTAACAAAGGACATGCCCTCTTTATTTACTTATAAGACAAGTCAAACTGCAAACAGCAAAGATTCTGGTCTGTCATAGCCTAATGTACCCACATACCTGGGTATATGATGTCTGTCATAGCATAATGTGCCCACATACCAGGGTATATGATGTCTGTCATAGCCTAATGTGCCCACATACCAGGGTATATGATGTCTGTCATAGCCTAATGTACCCACATACCTGGGTATATGATGTCTGTCATAGCATAATGTGCCCACATACCAGGGTATAAGATGTCTGTCATAGCATAATGTGTCCACATACCAGGGTATATGATGTCTGTCATAGCATAATGTGCCCACATACCAGGGTATAAGATGTCTGTCATAGCATAATGTGCGCACATACCAGGGTATATGATGTCTGTCATAGCATAATGTGCCCACATACCAGGGTATAAGATGTCTGTCATAGCATAATGTGCCCACATACCAGGGTATATGATGTCTGTCATAGCATAATGTGTCCACATACCAGGGTATATGATGTCTGTCATAGCATAATGTGCCCACATACCAGGGTATATGATGTCTGTCATAGCATAATGTGTCCACATACCAGGGTATATGATGTCTGTCATAGCCTAATGTACCCACATACCAGGGTATATGATGTCTGTCATAGCATAATGTGTCCACATACCAGGGTATATGATGTCTGTCATAGCATAATGTGCCCACATACCAGGGTATATGATGTCTGTCATAGCATAATGTGTCCACATACCAGGGTATATGATGTCTGTCATAGCATAATGTACCCACATACCAGGGTATATGATGTCTGTCATAGCATAATGTGCCCACATACCAGGGTATATGATGTCTGTCATAGCATAATGTGCCCACATACCAGGGTATATGATGTCTGTCATAGCATAATGTGCCCACATACCAGGGTATATGATGTCTGCCCTACTGATTACCCCTAACAAGCTCCATAGACCCAGATCTATCTGCACATTATGCAAAAGTAGATATGGGTCAGTGCAGTTTGCACTCATCTTATAAGTTAGTATTAGGGTTCATGTTAACATACATACATGTGGACAATGCAGCAATGTATAAACCTCCCACATTCTTCTTTTTTTATTCAGTTATGTAAAAAAATAAATTCCTATTCTTATGCAAACCCTAAATAAAAAATAAAATAGGAATATATAAAAAAAATCCCATGCTTAATTTTGTTTCTTCTATTATGTGATAGCAGATCGATGTCTTTGTTGTTTGCAATTGTACTTAACTCATAAGTGAGGATATAATGTAAGTACCTTTCTCATGAACAAACTGAGGCAACCAACTTAGGTTGGCCTCCAGGATGGGTATTGAACTTTCACCTTTTGGATTATAGGTCAGACACTCAACAAATTATATGGTAATCCGCTTTAATAAAAATAAAAATATCAGAAAATCTTTTTAACGAAAAACTCATAAATGAGTAACTTTCGTTCCAATATATTTGTTTTTGTGAAAGATGTTCAACTGATCTAATTTTTCCTTAAGCACATACATGTATATATATATCAACAAATGCTTCTAAGTTGTCTTCTTGTCCCTAATTTGATTGGTTTGGTTTGGTTTTAAAGGATTTAATAACATTTTTTAACACATAATAGGCTTTGCATGGTAGCCAATATATTGGATGGAGGAAGAATCCTGGAGACCCTGAGAATTATCACTGACAGATTGGAAGCTGATGGCAAGCTTTCTTACATGCCATTATTGGATGAGCTAAAACTGACAGATTGGAAGCTGATGGCAAGCTTTCTTACATGTCATTTTTGGATGAGCTAAAACTGACAGATTGGAAGCTGATGGCAAGCTTTCTTACATGCCATTATTGGATGAGCTAAAACTGACAGATTGGAAGCTGATGGCAAGCTTTCTTACATGTCATTTTTGGATGAGCTAAAACTGACAGATTGGAAGCTGATGGCAAGCTTTCTTACATGCCATTATTGGATGAGCTAAAACTGACAGATTGGAAGCTGATGGCAAGCTTTCTTACATGCCATTTTTGGATGAGCTAAAACTCCCCTAGACAGAAGTGAGATGTGCAGGTGACCTCCTGACCACCTGGAACCCTCTCTGATTTGAAATTTTATAATCCTGGGGATTGGTAAGAATGGACTTTTACCAAATATATTTCAATCTGAATAATACATTATTTGCATGTTTCCAGGGTCAGACTTAAGCTGATTGGACTGATTTGGCCCCCACACTCCCAGGGACCTCGTGAGTTAGTAATTTTTAAAAAAAAATATATCTATTGAAAGAAAATAATTTTACATCGATGGAAGTTCAATATCATAAAAAAAAACTTGTTTAAAAGTTTGCTTCCAAATGCTGTGCCTTCACCAAATTTACATTTATCCGAATTGGTTCCCACATTTGCTAAGGCCGTTCCTACATGTTTCATATTCAAGCAGGAGGGGTGTGACATTGGAAGTACAAATTGCAATAGTGGCCTAAAGTTCTGCGCTGACTGATGCTATCACTTCCATCAATGTTTCAAATTTGGCCAAATTACTTTATTAAATGATAATTTCTTAATGCAGACTCTCCTTAGTAAAATTTCCAAGTAAGGCATATGGTCGACAAGCTTTAATGATAGTCATGTAAAATTAAAAAATGGAATACCAGACTTTAACAATACCATAGAGAAAATGTTAATGATCATTGCAATAACTCAAGATTGACAATATGTCTTCTGGCAGGTTCATTAGGAGAATTAACAGTACCATTCATTTAAAAATTTACAACAGCAGCTTTCACAGAATATCACCAAGGATCAATTTATCACTGAAAGGAGTTTTAATTGACAGGTGGCATGAGACTGCATTACCATATATGCCCTCTAATAAGCTTTAGTCCCACTACAAACTGCAAAGACCCAAATAATGCATAGTTTGTGAGGGATAATCAGTAGAACAAACATAGATCATAATTTGCGGGTGCATTATGCATTTTTGGCAGTTGGACTTTACTTCTAAATGAGTATATACAGTTCATATAAAATGCAAAATTAGAGGTTGCAAGGATAAAATAAATTCTGCTGCATTTATCTGAACTAATGTATTATTTCCCATCATGCATTCAAGGGAATCTTGTTTACATTCCATTCTCCTTACTAAGATATTTCATGTTAAATAAAGTGAAACCAGTCTACTCAAACCAGGAATAGGACCAAAAACCAAAAAGGCAAGGTAGACTTGTTAGTGAACTCAACAATCAATGTTAAATCTACTACAATACGATAAAAATATACTAAATTCTGACGTTGCATTGGACAGAAATCAGCCATCATACTTATTTTTATCATGGGCTGTAATGATGTTAGAAATTTTACTTATGAATGTGAAATACAGCAGTAAATGCTTGAAAATAAGAATTATTTTACATAGACAAGGGTTAAAGTGATTTAAAATTACCTTAAAATAATTTGATCATTTTGCATGTACCTCTGCCATCCTCAAATATGTATCTATAAAAGTCGGGGGAAAAGTACCCTGTCATTAGTTGTTCTAAGAATAAAATAATGGCTGAATGAATATTTAAAAATTCATCAAATCTGCACAGATCAGAGATGTATAACTCTTATCAAATGCAAAAAGCAAAGGCTATGTTGGTTTGTGATTTTATTTTTTCAGGATGACATAATTATCAAGCTCACTATGACTCATTTACAGCATTTTGGTAACAACTAATGTTTTCCAAACAACAAGAAAAGGTTCAATATTTTTCTAAAACAAAACTTATTTTTTAAGACTTGCTGAAATCTTTCCTAAAATAAGTCTTAAATTGTGCTCATGGGAATTTGTAACCCAAAGAAGCTACATAAAACATTGTTGCTATATATTGACCTTTTCTTCTTCTTCTTTAGAATTATCATCATTATTGTCATCTATATCAGTGATCCCCAACCTTTTTATCGCCGCGGACCGGTCAACATTTGATAATTTTACCGCGGCCCGCTGAGGGGTGGGGGGGGGGCACATTGTTTGTTTATATTTTAGATTGTTTTGATTTAATAATTTTAATTTAATTGTATTTGTACCTAAAACCGCCCTGATATCACGATATTTTGCGCATGCGCGGTATTGGTGCGGCTTTAGGTGACGTCTCTCAGCTCCCGGTTAACCTCTCGTCCATGGAAAGTCGCACAAACCCGAGAGAAATACACCACAGTAAATAAAATGGAAATAATTTAATGTTCCTTGGGCAGGCCGGTACCATTTGATCCACGGACCGGTACCGGTCCGCCGCCCGGGGGTTGGGGACCACTGATCTATATCATCTCTTGGTGCTGTTTAATAGATCAGTTATGACCAAACTATGCAAAGTAACTCCTCCATTTTACACATGTAAAAATCTGACCTAATTGAAATAGGGTGACATGAGGTGGCTGCACGCATAGCATCATGAAAATTATTTCAAAAATTGCAATATATATTTCTGCACAATGGTAGAACACCTGGCATCTCAAATCCATACAGAAGAATAGAGATAATATTTAGATCAACCATTTACAAACAAGAGAAAATTAATTGCTTTTGTCCAGTGCAATTCACTATCATGCATGTAACTAGAAGAACTTGGTCATAAAAACAAAACAATTTCAGAGTGTACATTACTGTACTAGGACAGAGTAAATGCTGTCCATTTCCAATTAAGTTTGTCATTCTTTCTTCTCACAATCTCTAAATTGATTTCTAACACATGTCAAAAATTGTGACAGCAAAGCTTTTTGCTAAAATAAAGGAGTCTTTTTGTTTGTTCACTGCTTGTTTTGTTGCCTGTAGATAACAAAAATGTCTTAGTGCAGTAAGAACACCATGTGATAGAAGTGCAATATCCAACAAAAAAAGCCATTCTTCTGTGAATGCAAAAGGTTTAAGACAATCAGCATCATTTTATTTACAGATCACCATTGTAATCGAGATTAACAGAAGACAGCATATATCTCTGACATATTGGAACATGATGAATAATATATTCTTTCTCCTCCAAGCAATGCTCATTAGAATCAACAAATTTCTTGAATTTCATGTTAGTTTGGATTTAACAAATGAGCAATTGTAATTTGTTCATCGGACTGATTTGTGTCCTAGAACTTCATCATCTAATAACACTGTCTGCATGATTGTGATTTGGTTTTATTACATAGCTTTAACAATTTTCAGTCATATTGCCACAATGTCTGCAGTGTGACAATTTATAGTGATGTCTGCAGTGTAACAGGTTATAGTGATGTCAACAGTGTGACAGGTTATAGAGATGTCTGCAGTGTGACAGGTTATAGAGATGTCTACAGTGTGACAGTTTATAGAGATGTCTGCAGTGTGACAGGTTATAGAGATGTGACAGGTTATAGAGGTGTCTGCAGTGTGACAGTTTTTAGTGATATCTAGCACTAGGGCATCTTGTTGCAGACAAGTAACATCATGTTCTGCCCAGTCACATAAGCCTGACATCAGGTTTACTTGTCCTAACACTAACCTCTTAATTCTGAGTGCTGAGCAAGGCAACTGTTAGTACCATTTTAATAAGTCTTTGGTATGACTTGGCTGGGGTTTAAACCTTCTTCCTTTTTCCACCTAAGGCAGATGTTCTAACCCCTTAGGCCACCTGAGCAGTCAATAAAATTATCTAAAACTGCACTCGGATATCTGCTTCTAAACTCATAGGATACAAAAAAACAGATTTTATATAAAATGTGGGTCAAACAATGTTGGGTATTGTTTAGTTCACTATTACAGTTGCTTATGTGCTGCAAAAAGGACACACAATTCCTTATATGAAAAATAAATTCAAGTAGAATGTAATTAACCTTGAAAAGAAACTTAACTGACCTGAGAGTATCAAGAAAAGAAACAAAATTATCTACTGTAACACTCATTTGCTTGTCCCTGAAATTTTGAATTTACATATCTTTACCAAATTTGATGAAGTCATCCAAGGCAGGTATTTCCTGTTCTCAGTCCTTTTTTCCAACAGTGTTTCTAGAGATGCTAAAGACTGTATTGCAGTCTGCTAAAATATCCCATCTCAAAATATATATTATTAAGATGATGATGAAGACGGCCAGGTTATGATTTATTCAGCAACTACCAATTTACCTCAATTATTGGTGAAAACAATTTTGTTCATACAAGACTTTATGGAGATCAAACTTGACAATGTGACAAATATCAATGAATCATAAGAGTACATTTCACAGATTTGCACTGAAGTTTCAATGCAATGTCTGCAAACCCCTTTATATGAAGTTGCTTACCAACATAGTTCTTATCTAGGAAAACTTTCTAAGAATATAAACCTGCAAGAAATAATAATAATAATAATAATAATAATAATAATAATAATGAGAACTTTCTATAGCACCTAATCTTTAGAAGCTCTAAGCGCTTTACATCAATGATGATATGACTACAAAAAAAAACCCAAACCATGAAATTGGAAAACATAAAAAATGCTGAAAATATTTATGGTACGAAACATAATTAGGTCTTTAAGTTTATTCTTGCAGTCCAAAAAGTGAAAATGGCATTGAGATCCTAGAATAAACCTGAATTATTTGAAATATGCTTTTACTAGATAAAAGCTTAATTTTAGCATAAACTGATACGCTTTATTGATAATGTTTTATCATTGTGTATGTACAAAAATGCACTTGAGATGTTTTGCACCCACCACAATACCTGAAATTAATGTGTTTCTGACATCAGAGATATCAAATTGTTTTAGGAGGGGAATGTTAAAGTACATCATTACATCTGAATTTGTTCTTAAGCAGGATCAGCCTGATATTATGTGACCTTTCTAAATATGATCCAAAAGATTTTTATAGAGAGAATTTCAAGAAAATACTTTATCCATGAAACTTCATTATCAACATGATTCCCATCTTAGTCTGAGATCAGGTTATGATCTACATCTTAGTCTGAGACAAAATCATGATCCCCAATTCCTAGTCTGAGTCATATCATGATCCCTATCTTACTCTGAGGTCATACCATGATCTCCATCTTAGAGGTTGTGCCATGATTGACATCCTAGTCTGAGACAAAATCATGATCTCCATCTTAGTCTGAGGTCATGTCATAATCTCCATCTTTATCTCAGGTCATATCATGATCCGCATCTTAGTCTGAGGTCATGTCATAATCTCCATCTTTATCTCAGGTCATACCATGATCCGCATCTTAGTCTGAGGTCATGTCATAATCTCCATCTTTATCTCAGGTCATATCATGATCCGCATCTTAGTCTGAGGTTATGTCATGATCTCCATGTTTATCTAAGGTAATATCATGATCCCCATATTAGTCTGAGATCATTTCATGATCTCCATCCTAGTCTGAGGTCATAGCATACTCCCCATCCTGGTCCGAGGTCATAACATGATTTCCATCCTAGTCTGAGGTTGTGTCATGATCAACATCCTAGTCTGAAGTTATATCATGATCTACATCCTAGTCTGAGATCATATCTTGATCTACATCCTTGTCTTAGGTCTACATAGGCTGATGTCATATCATGATCCCCTTCATATTCTAAGGCCAAGCAGCATAGAGGGTGAACATACCTATTTGCTGAACCGTCATTTTTGAAAAATAAAGCTTCCTACAAAAAATGAAAAAATACTGGGTCAATAACGCCAAACCGAAGCCTCTAACTAACCGAGAGTTTCTCTAAATGGGTTATTTTTTTTAAAAAATACTATATATTTTGTAGTTTAAAAAAAAATGTATATTCTGTTTACCTGCTGGACGTTTCATTGATGTCGTGTTCACCCTCTATGCTGCTGTAAATGTGTGAGTAATTAGACCATTATTTTATCAATACTATGGCACCAGCTATGGAGTCTTATACAGCTAGATTAGCTTGAGAAAGATTAGAAGCAATTAAGAAATTTCTTCCAGTCTGCGATTCTGTCAAACAAACATTACAAGAATGTCAAGAGTCTCAGGTGGAATTTGCAGAAGGTGCCGAAAAATTATCGAAACCCGTTACGAAGGCTACCGAAGGAGTTACAAGCGCTACCAAATAGCAGAAAGAACTAAGAAAACAAAACGACTTTTACGAAGACTTCCATGTGAAATAGCTACTGCTCAACCACTTGGCAGAAAGGAAGAAATACTTAAAGGTATTAAACAAGCTCGTGCTGAAAAATATGATATAAAACATGGAATAACAGAACCAGAACAAGCAAGAATAGGAACTAAATCAAACGACAAATTTATTGATACGAGCATTTCCTGCATAAAAAAAATATTGAAGAAGGAATACTATCTGAACTTGCCTTGAGTAGTTATGATAATAAAAATATATCTGAAACCTGAGTACACTAATGATTATATAAATCGTGAAACCTGGCACAAATGGATTTTTAAAATATATTACAAAACAAAAAGATCAAAATTAATGATCCAAAATATATTACATTTATTGATGGGATAAATAAATATATTGAAAACTTACAATCCCAACACCAATTCCAAACAAGTGAAAAAAGAAAAGGAAGATTCGGAATTTGAAGAAATTAGACGAAGGAGGGTTTCATTTTCACCAAGTATGAAGAAGAAAATAAAAACGGAAGAAACAACTGGCAGTGGTACTATAACTCAAGGAAGTGGTCTTATTTCTGATGTTGAACGATTAGAAATTCTGACTGGCGGAAAACGAGCCGGTAATAATTCTCCAGAAAGTATTAATGAACGAGCTGATATTCGTCAACGATTATTTACTAGCGGTATTATGGATATCAACGTTTATCATTCTATCATTGATGAAATTGCTGATGAGCATCACAGTAATTCAATAAATGAATAACAAATAAGATGATCACACACAATGCATAAAGTGGACCGATCATGTTCAGAGTGATACATTCGCGATTACATACTTATAAAGTGATCTACAGTAATGGACTCTCTGATGAGATTCAATGTTTATTTATAAGGATCGCCCCAAAAGAAATGAAATGCCGACTGCAGTCCATTAGGAATGAAAGCTATTTTGTTCGTGATAAAGCTCCTGGTGCTATTGGTAATGGTGCCAGTAAAGCTTTGTCTGCAATCAAAGATACAAAGAAAACCTCAGCCACGAGTGAAATTGCCCAGCACTGAAATTATGCCTGAAAATGTCAGTAAAATAATAAATAAAGCTCCAAATAAAAAACTAGTAGAGTTGGTTGGTGTGCGTAACCTTGTCAGAAACAGGAAAAGAAAACAATAAATAACTGCAAGTTTGATATAAGGAAGGGGCCTTAGTGTTAAAAGATAATAATTATAATAAAATGTTCAAACATGTATCTGATCCAGCAATTCACATGGACGCATTAGTTTTCAAAAAAGAGCCTATGCATGATTATCAGTATTATTCTAATGACGCATGTGTACCTAACGCAATTGAAAGAATCAAATTACAGGTTTAGGATACAAGAACATATTTCACGCCCGCTGAAGCGTTTATTGAAGTAGAAGGTAGACCTTTGAGAGCAGACGATACATCGTACGGAATTGGTGATCGAGTTGGTTTTGTTAACAATGGAATTACATTAGAAAAATTGCTATGTAAGTCCCATCCAGGCTCGTTTTTGTAATAAGTAAAATTAGTGATAGAGAGAGGTAAAGCTCAGAGCCCCCAGTCAGCAATGCCAACAGTTAAATTATTGAGTACACAAAAGGTGTGGTTCAGATGAATAACGATTTAACACAACGCAATACTAAATGATAATAATTCCCCAATCACTCTTCTTCCTCTCGACCAAGCGGTAGCCTATTGCATCATTTGATGTATAGTGTGAGATGGCTTTTCCACCTGCCTTTGTTTTCTATACATCAGTATCTATCTCAATTCCTTCTCTCCTTCCTATTTCCCTACTAACTCTTTCTCGTCCTTGACTGCTCATTTTCATATTCTCCTCCTCGACTCTTTTTCCCAACTAGACTTCTATTCCCAATCGACTTCACTAGAATTTATTCCGTCTCCCTACTTGAGACTCAAGACTAAACTATACCGGTAAGTCCCCTGAAAGATTTCTGTGAAAACACAAGGACGTTAGCATATTTCCTTAGCCATCTCGTCTCACACTAACCAATAATCAATCATCAAATAAAGGCTATTACATTTTTAGTCACGCATTCGTGCACATCGAAATACCCATACATTCTTGTATGGTATTCAACGTCGTAATAAAAGCTCGGTATAAACTACTTATTATACAAACATCAATAACTTTCGTCATATATATATATATATATATATATATATATATATATATATATATATATATATATATATATATATATATATATATATATATATATATATATATATATATATATCATTATACCGCATATCACAACAATCAGACACATTTATACCCATTAAACAAGTATTAAAATGTATAATGGTAGATATATTTACGAAAGATCTTTCTCTCAACAGAAACAAACAAAATGACGTGATTTCACGTGAAAATGTAAATAGATGTATTTTAATGATGAAATATGTAAATGATCAAATCTTACTTATGTAGATCGAAACGAAGTGATTCTGATTCAAGATAAGCAAGGGAAATTTAACATCTTTTTTTTGCAAGATATTCGTGTTAGAATTTGTGGAGTGCCCGAAGATTCATTAGCTATAATTGATGTTGATGGAAGAATAAATCCTTTTATAAGCACAATCGCATTAACAGAAAGTTTTTTTAAAAAAAAATCAATTACATAATATAATAATACAATTGCCGAGCTGGGAGAACCAGATACAGACAATGACTCTGTAACGAAGAAATATGTCGATGATAGAATGACGAACTCGTTAATTACAATCAATAGTAATGTAATCGATCTTGGATTTGATCATACTGCTCACATAAACACGTTCTTGAGTTTTCGTAGAAACATTAATTAATTTTGTGTAAAGTCCAGCAGTCGTATAACTCTTTGACATAAAACGTTTACCGACAACGTAGTGTATACTGTACCGTCTGGACAAGCATTATGGTAACCGCTTTATAAATCCATCAAACATCGCATTGAGGGTGCCGGTTAATATAGGTTATCAGTACTTGGTGTTAGAACATTTATAATATCTATCACAATTACGCGACGTTAACCCCTTCTGGTGTTATTAATGTCATAACAAAAAATATAAACATGTACAAATACACATTTCGTATGAGTATATAATAAAGTTGCATACAGCGATTCTAGCATACTCCAAATTATCTTTATGAATATCATCTGGTCTTAGTGATGGAATAATATCAGATACTGAGTTTACATAAATGATTAAGATTTTCAACTAGGCCATTACTATGCCTGATTTGAATAATAATAATAATAATAATAATAATAATAATAATAATAATAATAATAATAATAATAATAATGATGATGATGATGATGATGATGATGATGATGATGATGATGATGATAATTTCATCATAGCAATAACTACTGTGTAAGGGTGCTGCTGGTTATCAAAGTGTTATTATTACAATATCGCACAAGCCCTGGTCAGAGGTATTGCGCTACTTGGAAAAACAACACTCGAACCGCCTCCCTCTAATTATCGTTATCTAGAAGATGATCTCTACGGTGTAATTTTCCCGGTTAATGGAGACTATTTAGGTAGTACCGCTCTAGCGCTTTATGATAATTTCACACAGAAGGTATAATCTCAAATTCTACAATACACTTTTACCCTAAATAATTTGCATGCACTATATTCAAGTATACAAAAATAGCAGACAATGTTTGATTCACACGATTCCTACTTAATAATAATAACAAATTTATGCCTTTGTTCAAAAATACGCTCAGATTACTTCAATCGCAATGAAAATCTCCAAATCCCAGGACGAGCAACCCACTTTGTAAGGGTGCTGCCGGTTATCAAAGTGTTATTAGTACAATATTGCACAAGCCCTGGTCAGTGGTATTGCGCAACTTGGAAAAACAACACTCGAACCGCCTCCCTCTAATTATCGTTATTTAGAAGATGATCTCTACGGTGTAATTTGCCCGGTTAATGGATATGATAATCTGAGATGGTACTTTGAACAAGACAACACACGAGAGTAAAGATAAAATATGAATTTAATTACAATACAATTAAGAAAAGAATGACACTGTGAATTACAATTCTTTCTTTCTGAATACACTTAGTTCAGAAATACATAAACTGAAGCTTTAAAATAATGGATACATTCATAAAAATCCAAACAATAATAAAAATAAATGAAGTTAGCCGTTAATACTGAGAGTAAATTTCATCATGGAATCGAATGTTCATTTAACATTGGACTGTTGGGTGATTCAAAATGACCTTGTTCGTCGACTGTTTTTTTTTTTTCTTCTGCGTTCGTCTTGACTTGCTTGCCCTTTGGTTGTAAGCGGGATTACACAACTCTGTCTTCCAACTTCTTTTTTCCGTCTCTGAATTTCGACTTCCTCGCTATTTCTTCAAACAAACTATTTTCCTTGTGTTTTTGGCGTGCTTCTGCCGTTTGATTTCCGGCGGACTTTCCTGAGCTATTGTTACGAAGGCACTGCTGTAAAAATACCCCCGGAGTCTTTATTCCGGAATTAAAAATAGTAGTTCAACACTGCTTTCTTGCAAAGCGCCTTCCAGAAGACTGATTTAAACTCATTAGCTCAGAGAATATATTTCCCAATTCTAGGTTTCGACCCAACCCTCTCCTTCTACATTTGACCAATCGGAACAAATGCTATTCCTACGGACCTTCTGAAAACCGTCTATCAAGATGCCAAAAATGCCACTTAGGGTCGAAATATCACCTTATCATTTGTCTCAATCATTTCTGACAGCTCTGCGTGAGGAATCACCTAGTTTAAGCGTGTCAAACACCCAGTCCGTTTTCACTCTAAATATTGTAACAGTCTGACCGAGGTAAACTAACATTCTTTCCGTTCAAAACTCTACTCCAAGACAGTTGATTGTCGGCTAGCCTACGAATTAATTACTGGATTTCACTGACGAAAAATTTGGCACTTGACATACTGCAACAACAACGATGATATCAGCAAGCTCGAGCAATCCTGAACGTAGCGTCAACTTTCCAACTGACATTCCAGTAAAAGAAATTGCGCTTGCACAATTACGAGTATATCATAGCTGGCCAAATATTAGATCTAAATCATTCGGTGGAATACAGGCGAATATTACTGTGGTATTTGCAAATAATAGCAAACCAGATGGAACCCTTGATTGGCAGATTGTTTCTATTCCAACGGGCAGTTATCAAACCGAACAAATCAACGATGAAGTTCAACGCAGATTTAAATCTATGATAGGAAAAGAATAAAACAAAATAGCTATAACAGTCCACGAACTAACATAATCAGCTGCGATAGAAATAAATTCGACAGGTTATGTTGTAGATATCTATCAATCATCGATTAGAAGTGTCTTAGGATGACCTGAAATTCCACCAAAATATAAAGGACCACCAGAACCAAAACGAGATGAATTTAATATATAAAATACTAAAACATCCAGAATATCGAAATATGCATCTATGGCGTGATTTGGGAAAATCAATTTCAGATCCTTCCTTACCTCATACGATACGTCGTTATACTATGTTAATTAAGCTTGGTGTGACCAACTTAAAGTGCAGTACTATACAAAATGCGCAATTAGTATTTTAACAGACCATTCTTTCCTTTCTCGAAAGGCAACAAAAACATGAGACGTATACAAAAAATAAAGTAATGTTAGGAGTCTACTTAAAATCACTGTTAGAAGAGATGACAAAACATATTTCATATTTCAACGAACAAGTTATCAAAGCATTTCATGAGGACATTAAACCTGAAATCGCACGCGTTCATGGTAACCTGCAAAATTTATTTTCCAGTATCATCATCATAATAATAACGAATGTAAAACAACAGATTATTGAAGAAAAAAACATTTAAATTAGGTTAGATCCTATTTTGAGCATGCAAACTGGGTTATAATTGAAAAAAGTACTATCAGACTAATTAGTATCATCACACACAATCGGAAAAGTAAAAACTCAATACAGATTTCAACAATTATTTCTTGATCATTATTTTGAAAAACGAGGCGATTTTACCAACATTTGTAATACCAGGGTTGTCCATCGACGAACTAAAAAAAAATCCCTCAACGATCTTTATTAATGAGAATTTTCTACAAATTGAAGAATAATCCAAATGATGGAGGTCTTCAAATTTCCCCAGGAATTGTAAATATAACATCGACGATTGCAGTCAGTCTTGTAGGTGATGTCGTCGATCTTGAAGAATTGACTCAGGCACAACAGGGATATATTCTGTATACATTTACTCTGCAAGTACCTCCTATACATTTGATTGAACACTAACCCATTAATTCGGTTTATCTACGATGTCATAATCGTTATTATCAAGAATGGATGTTAAACTTACTGACCAGGCTGAACACCTTCTTGATTTAAGATATGTAGTTTTATCAGTAAATCTGTATGTAAAATCTGAACGATTTTTAATCAAGTTAGAGTTTTGTAATTGACCAAAGGAATCTATTATATAGTACACCAACACGTGAATGTTTTAATACAAAACAAAGAGGTACTTAAAACTGCCAAGGAACCATATTTACACTGCCCTCAGTCGGGGCAGAACAATTTAATGTTGACATTATTATTGATGAATACGACAATGAAGATTTTCTGTTGATACAAGAACAGTTAAATGAACTGCGGCGAGATCATATGGTCATGTATGTGTGATGGAGATCAGATTCTGAATTATGGGCATTCCTGTATTGATTATAATCGGATTAAAAAATATTGATACTCATAATAAAAAAAATATCAAAACACAACTCGTATAATAACATCCCCCCTCATAATCTTTGACGATGGGATGTCTTATAAATTCGTTTTACATTCTTTTTATATATAATATCATTTGTTTAAATAATAATTTGTCTAAATCATGCGTTTGAAAATCTAGTTCGAAAATCTTCTTCACTTTTTATAACCTTATCAGTGCATGTTATTTTTTTAAAATCATAATTTCTTTTCAGCTCTCTGCATTTTTCCCCACCACATTGTACACACAAACGTGTTTCTCCTCTAAGACAAACACCAAACTTCAAACGCGCTTTTGGTCCTAGATTTCCACGAGGTACGCTTTGTAAATGATATCAGCAAAATTAATGCTGATTTAGAAAAGACGCTAAAATTTCCTGTAATAAAAAAAACGATAACCCGAGAGATTTTATACGAATCGATTGAAATTATTGATCACAATGCGCATGCGTGGGCTAATGCAGTAACAATATTTCCACGAAATCAAACTTTTCAATTTTATTGACGGTGATATAATTGATTTTATTGAAAACATTTGTGTGGTTGTTTTCAAGTTCCAATAATGACTACTATGATCAATTTGTCCGACCTAATGGAGATATTTAAAGTTCAGAATCTATCCACGAAGAAATGAAAAATATTGCACAGAAGTTTTCGCAGAATGACAATATTGAACAATTACTGAATAGTTGCTTTACCGTTCCGTAAGTTGCTGCTCACGTTGCAAGAGAAAAAGTATTCGTGGAAGCCAACATGATTTGAATGTCTTTAGGACATACAACGTGGTTGTATTGAATATGGACACGGCCGATTGTGAAACACTACATATAATTATAAAGATGTTATCTCGGTTGATATGGCAGCGTGTTATCCAGGAAGTTTTCTTGGAATGGGTATTTTAAAAGATTTGGACGTCCAACACGAAATAAACAGAGCTGAGATAAACGGACCATTAACTGATTTTGACTTGACTGGATTCACTTGTTGAGAGTCATTCGAGCTTGCTGAAGGTCTTCATCCGATTTGTTATACATGTTTGGTTGACACGTTTTAGAAAAGAAGCGGGTACCGATTGTATTGTTACGATATATTATCAACACAAATATACTTATATTTCATGAAATAAGTGAAGCAATTATATCATATTGTCCGCAGAAAGAAGTTTGGCTACCTCAACAAAATAAATATTCTGATTATGAAAATCCTGAAAATAAAACGCAAAAGATCTTGGCAGAAGATAAATCGGTAAATTTTCCCAAGGGGGACGATATTATCGTAAACGACACCATATAAGATTAATTACGGACAATGCTGAACTTGATTTTTATAATATCTCGTGTAACGAAGAGAAATATATTTGTAAGTCGAAAAAAAACCAACGCTTACTTGTCTAACGAAACTAAATTAGGTACACTTCTTAGTTACATTGATGTCGAGTCACCGTAATTTACTAATTTAAGATTTTCAATTCTCGCGTATGTTTCGATAAATGTATTATCAATGATAAACAGGTTTCGTAAAACCACGATTATAGTCGCTACGGATTCATTTTACGTCGAAAGAAAATATTCAGAAATACAGACTCAATTTTATAAAAGTACTGCTTACGATGTATCATGGGGTGAATGGAGAATAAAAAAAGAAAAGTTACATAATTATTCTGAATCTGTCGACGCTGAAATCAAGGATATTTATTACGAAAATAATCTGACATTACAATTATCAACTACACCGTCAGTCTGATCCTATGACGTGACGTAAGGCAGTTTATCTTAATGGGCCTGGAGGTTCTGGTACAACAACTCGTGTGATTGAATTATTTCGACAGGGTTCGTCAATACGAAATAAGTGAACAAGAAGTTAGATCATGCACATATCATAATGTGTTTCGGTAGAAAGAAGATAAATCTACTCCAGAACGAATGGGTGAAAAATACATTCCAAGGATCATCATTTGGAATGAAATATACACATTATCTAATGAAATACTAAAAATATTTATTGTATAGTTGTTGCCAAAAAATACTGCTGTGATAATGTGCAGCAAGCATGGTCAACCACAACGATTTGTTGAATTGTCTCTGCATGAATGGCTAAAAGGTTTTATAGATTATTATGAAGAAATAACTGATTATCAAAGAGCGTTTGATCCAGAATTAAGTGAACTTAAAAATTAATCAGAATACAGCCGAATAAAGTTCAGTGTGAAATAATGCATGATATAATTTCAGAAACTCTTATCAATGATTTTTAGAATTTGTGTAGGCCAGATGACTTGATAGTTGCAAGTAGAAAGATAGTTTGTGATACGCTTCAACAACAATTATTTTCGTTACATAAGAAAAGAATTTCAGATTTACCTGTATCATTGTGTTATTGCCCAGCAGATACACACAAACAAAATATTGAAGCTGATATACCAGGATCATCAGAGAAACTAAATCTTGGGTTAAATAATATTGTTTTAGTTCGTGTCAATGTTGTTGAGAGTGCATTCAAGGACAAAACTCCACAGACGCTAGGAATCCATTCATCTCAAGGATTAATTATTTATGAGACAGTTCATTGGATAATCGATGATCATATCAAATGGTCAAATTTAATTTATCTTGCAGTGTCTCGAGTCAGTAGAATATTTCAGATTGTCATAAACTTCACAAAAAATAAAAAATAAAACTTCTGGTAATAGCAATGATATAAGTAAAAAAATAATTAGCTATAAACAATGTGAAAAAAGCAATAAATGTGACCTTGATCTTGATGCTGAATTTATCATGACATGAAAACAACGACAGAATAATCATTGTGCAAGTTGTAACACAGTAATATTGTGGCAATATTCAAATAATGGTCCAAGACAATTTACTATAGATAGAATTAATAGTAGTCTTGGTCACACATGCAAAAATGTGATGCTGACCTGTCTTGAGTGTAATCAGAGACAAGGCTCTAGTTAAATGAAGATGGTGATAATTGTGTATCTTCAGGAATTACTGGTAATTGTTTACATACTAATTGACACAGAGTTCACTAGGTTCATATTGATATCTTACAGTAACATTACTTAAACCTAGTTGTTTTGAAGAAAAAAAAAACATGTTGTATTGGTACATATTTTTGTGTGATTACATTGGTAGGTTTCATAACCTCATTATTTATTGCAGCTATCATACATCATAGTCTTGCAACAGATTCACAAGTTCTCATACCTTTTCGAACTATTTCCTTTGCATATTGATATCCAAATAATTGCTCAGCAAGTGTTCAATTAAATAGTTCAGCAATTTCCTGATCACGATGAATTGCGATTTGTCCTGGTCTAATTTTGACATCATGTTTTTCATCAGAGATGACAATGCACCAAGAAATTCATTGCCAGGATCACAACACAGCCGATCGTGATCTGTGTTGCTTGCAGCTTGACTAATGAATCTATAAGGTACGCTGCATACTGAGATGATGGGTGATTCCCTTGAAATTAAATTACCCAGGTAATTCAATATGTTTACATATTTAGTAGCCCCTTGTGTATTATATTCTGATTCAATATGGACATAGAACTCTTCCATTAAATGCATAACTAATTTTTACCAGCATTCTATGTAACTGGAAGCAAAACCACTCATCTGTCTCTGAGAGTGAGTGTGAAACCATAGACACTGTTGCATATCTGTCTATCAGAATGTTATATATATATTTCAATTAACTATGTCTCTTGATGCAACATTATCACTATTAGCACATTTAATCAAAATACTAATACAACAATTCCATTTACCTCACTGCAATAAAAAACAAAGCACACACCCACCCACCCCACCAACCCCCACCCCAAACAAAACAAGAGTCCTCTGATAGGACTGACACTCAAGTTGCCAGAAAGCATTTCTATTGAATTTTAGTAAGACAATTTCGTCTCTTTTAACTCCCACATGTTGAAATCGTTCCTAATATTCTTCAGCAATAACAAGATTTTAAAATTAACTGCTATTGTACTAAATGTATGATTGGTATCCTTTCCTTTTAGAACTATGAAGACATCATTAGAAATCTTGGTAAAAACCCAATTTTAATATGACCATTCATTCATAGGACTAGTGAAAGCAAGATTTTCAAAACATTAATAGTGGCAGCCATATTGAATGAATGATTGATAAATTCAGGACCTGGTATGTATCATACAAATTCTTTTTGGCGAAAACAACCATTCTCATATATCCATCCATTTGGGAAGAGTCAAAAAACAATATTTTTAATATGGTCGCCATGCTGGTAATAATGGGCCTCAGCTTGTGTCATTTTTATTTAATACCAAGTGGACACCAGAAGAGTTCTTCTGATGAATACCCCACATCAAAATGACTGATAACAAGATTTTACATATGGACAACATCATGGTGGCCATATTGGAGGTCTGATTAGTATATTTTTCATTTTCCATCAACTAGACATCAATACAGGTTCTTAGTAAAATAAAATCCTATCGTTCAAAGAACCATCCCTTCATGAAGAGCACATGCATGTATAATAAAATTCCCCAAAAGACTGCTGTTGCAGCCATATTGGATGTATAGGTCATACCATTTTCATTTAGGGTCACTTAGCCATCATGCTAGACCCCAACGTTAACATGGAGAAGTAATAACAAGAATTTCAAGATGGTTGTTATCATGGTCACTTGAGATTTCAGACTGGCACCATTTTAATAAGGAGCTACTTGACCATAAAATGTCTCTAAGTGAAAATCCCATGTTGATATGAACATCCATTCGGGTAGAGAAGTGATAATAAGATTTTCAAGATGGCTTCTGTGGTGGCCATATTGCATGTCTGTATGGCAAGATTTTCATTCTGGACCAAGTAGACCATGGGATGTATGTGTGTAAAGCTGGACAGACAGATAACAATGTGATGGATGAAAGACCGTCCCATAAGAACTTTTGTCCATGACCAGTACAGTTAAAACTGATTACCATATGTACTTGCTTATAAGTTGATTCCATGTGTTGCAATCGCATAATGCATCAGTTGATATGTTCTGTGCAGTGTGCCAGGAGTAATTTGTGGAACAAATAACACAGACCCTGACCTACTGCCATATATGTGACAGCAGATCAGGGTCTATGCTGTTTGCAACTGGACTCGACTTATAAGTGAGTGTATATGGTAAACTGTTTTATTCATTTCACTAGAAAAGATCACTTGCTAAATGAAAAGAATGGATTTAAGAATCATTTTCTTTTATTATCTTAGCTAACTAAACAGGTTTGAAAAAAGAAAAAGCTTTCAATAGTATAATAGACTTTTATCAACTATTTTCATACATATCAACAAAACAATTTTCTTATGATGTACAGATGTGAACAATAAACGTTAAGGCACAGATTTGGCACAAATGCATTGGTTATCCCTCTTTAATAATGTATTAATGTCTAAAAGCTAAGAATGCATTCAAGTACAAGCAGATGTTATGTATTCTATATTACACAAGTCATGCAGAAGACTATTGTACATGATGAAATTTTATATTCCTTTTAGAAATTCCTATTTTTAAAGAAATATATATTTAAGAGATTGCTTTTGCAATGTATAAACTATTTTACTTTATTGCAGCAGAGTTAATATTTTTCAAGTTGTGGCAAACAAAACTACATTCCAATTTCCCCATCTACAATGTATGATGCTGACATTTAGAATGAACTGTAACATTCAGCAGACTGGTTCTCTGATTTCTGGCCTGAAATACAAAACTAAGAAAAAAATGAACTCAGATTCAAGACTACAAAATATACCATATTTACAATTTCTAGAAAATGGCTTTGCCACAAAATTTATTTTGGTATACTATTTCACTTTCTACAATAGTAGGAAAGGAAAATCTCTCTATTGTCAAAAGTCAGGAACCAACAAATTTGTAGAGAATTCTGTGTATTCTTTATTGCATAATTTTCTGCAAATTTTAATGAATATATTTAAAGTCCAAAACTTGGTATGGCATTACAGTCTGTTGTGGCTTTGCAATACAGTAGTCCCCCTCTTGTACGGCCCCCCTGACCAGCGGCCACCCGCTCCTAACGGCCAGAATTCGTTGGCACCGACGAATTTCTGTTCAAAAGTACCCCTCACGAAAGGCCACCCGGCTAACGCGACCAGCGGCCAGCATTTTTGTGCAATAATATAAAATTTACCCCTCACGAGCGGCCACATTTTATTTTTAAATGTATCCAGAACCAATAATTAATTCAAATCTTGACGTAAGGTAAGCAATTTTGATTATCTCTATCGTAGATAACACGTCTCCGAGTGTCAAATCGCCGTTAAAAGTGTCGACCAAATATTTATAGTACGGTATATCGTTATCTGTCAAAGTCGATGTTTACAGGAAATGGGCTCAATAATGTTATGATAGAGTTTGGGGTTTAACACCTATGTTGAGTTCGTTGATGATTATAACCAGACGTAATTGTTATAATCATAACAAGGTCAGCATAGGCTTAAAATAGATTTTGTACAGTGGCACACACAGACAACCTTAAAAAAAAACAATAGGGTACCAGACAAAGACCGGAAAAATCACGTGACCACACAAAATGGCTTCCTACGAAGGATGTATTTCGGCAGACTCGACACAAGTTTCTGTCTGCATAATTAAATCGCATACAGTCAGCAATAACCGAATAAATCATTACCAAACATTAAAATGTCATCACGTTAACGGATACATTATTTTCGAAGAAAGTCGGTTATTCTACTCGACGACATCGGGGGGTGGGGGTGGGGGGGGGGGATGCCGAACAATTGTATGTACAAAACGTTAAAAGACTCGTAAAAACAAGTTTATGTTGAAATAATTTGAATAAACAAAGAAATAACCGATAAGAAGGTTATTCAGCAGCAGTGGGAAAATGGAGCAAATGGAAAGATAATTATGTATGTACCAAGATGTAAACGATGTTTTTGAATCCATTTGCAATGTGCATGAGAACAATACCCGTTCGCATATCAAACTTACGCCAAGAAAGCAAAAATAGTAACGTATATTCAGTTGAAATAAATTTGTTATTATAACAAAAACAACTTTTATTGATTAATGTTTCATTTAGACGAAGATATTTAATGTTTTGAAGTATGTAGCTTTCTTACTACGTACATATACATGTACTTCTCATAATAAATTTAGCCCCCCTCTGGAACGGCCACCCGCCTTATAAGGCCACTTTCCCGGTGCAGCAGGGGTGGCCGTATAAGAGGGGGACTACTGTATCAGTGAAATCTGCCATGCTTTCTGATTGGTTCAAATGTTGCTCCACATCTGAAGAATGAAAATATCTGACATTCAAGCATGGCATCAATTTTAAAGCTTAAAACATTTATGACAATAAGCACTGAGATCATAAAACTCCAGATTAGAGTTTCAATTATCAACCAATCAGAAATGAGCTTTGAAAAGTAGCATCATTTATGATTGGTGGAAACAAAATTTAAAGTTCAAGAGTGCTATGACTTCTGAACCAGATTTGTTTAAGAAATAGTTTATGATTTACATCAGAAACAAATAAGAGTTGATGATGGAAGTTTTCCCCAATGTATTTATTATTAGGTAATCTGCCAATGTTTTAATCTAATTGTACTAAATTTATTATGTACATAATTTGCTAAATTTTCAGCCTAATTTATTTAAATCAGTTAATGCAAATAGCAGTGATATACATGAATGCAAGGAATTATGCAACTAACTGGTTCCAAAATATTTTCAGTCTCACAACAGGACACACAAAATGTCCCAATTATTCTATAACACTAGTAAACATGTTACACTGATAATTAGGTCAATTTTATTATGCAAGTCCAAAACGTTTATAAAAAAACTTTAATTATCATATCATTTGAGTATTAAAATAAGTTTGCGAGCCAGATGAGAGCTCTTAAGTATCGCAGGATACAAACTTTGGCATATTTTTATATTACACAAAAGTCTGACAATGTCTCATTCCAAATTATTCCAATATTATATACCTGTTTTTAGTAAAGACTGATTTCTTTTTGTGTATAGGTATCTTAAAAGTTTTGTACATATTTTTTTGGACCAGTAGAACAGTTCTCAGTATTTATAATACTGTATACTGTATATAATCCTATCCTAAAGTACATGTTCAAAGGTGAACTGCATATACCCTCTTATTAATTAATTAATTAATTAATTAATTATTGAAATCTTAAGTATACAAAACAGCAATGACCTGGATCAACATAACCTTTTGATGTCATGTATGTTATATCATATTGAGACAATGACAACATCAATTGTCAATTTGGGAGTAAGGTTTATTTTTTTACGCAAATGAATGTCGATTCAAGCATTTTAAAATTTGTATATTCTACAAACACCATATTGACTTTAGTTATACCAGGGTACAGTACATCTGTCAGCATAGGAACACTGCTTTGTAGAGGGGCAAATGCAAAAGCATCATCACTGAGAAAAAAATCAGCATGAACTTTAGAGAAATTATTGAGTGCTACAAAGTAAGTAACTACAAGATAATACTGTTTTTCATTAACCAATAGATTATTAAAAATAGAAACTTTGTACATTTTTTTTACTTAATGTGTGTGTGTGTGTGTGTGTGTGAGCTGATGACATAATTATGACAATGCTAAGTCTATCAGCTATTTTTGTATTTTTGAAAGTGTCTTTTATACTTCATAGAAATTATACTTTCTTTAATACCCAGTCATTTTCTTTTGGGAGTTAAAAGTAAATAACTTATTTTAATTTGTACATCATATATCTGGGTCATACACACTGCCCCTCCTCCCCAACCATCTCACGCCCACACATGGGACCACAAAACACTTTTTTAATCTAAAAGAAACCCCAACACAGTCTGGAAGGTTGGCTGGTATGATATGCTCTTAAGCCACACATGGGACCACAAAACACATTTTTAATCTAAAAGAAACCCAAACACAGTCTGGAAGGCTGGCTGGTATGATATGCTCTTAAAGCAAATCTGGCCAAGACTCAAAGCAAGGTGGACAGAGGTGGGATGTGTGAGTGATCAGTCTGGATGAGCACCTTTGACCAGGTAGCCACTTGGGACACATGTGCAAAAATAAAGTTTAACAGGTCTGACATCTGGAGGCTATGAGCCTTCTAAATAATTTTCTAAAAATGTCTATAATCAAAACTCAACTAAGATCCAATTATTATCAAGTCTGATTAAAACCTACCAAATCCACACATGTACTCCAACATAAAACATATACCCTGATCCACCATCACATAATGTGCTAATAAATGAGGGTCGATATTTTTGTTCTACTGATTACACCTAACAAACTGCATAAACCCAAATCTGCTGGCACATTGAGTGATTGCAGATATTGCAGATATTGGTCTGTACAGTTTGCAGTTGTATCTGTCATAACAGCTAGTATACGCCCTAATCCTAAACAAGGGAGTTGTTGTGTGGAAATGAATGTGGGTGAATCCATCAATTGCAAACTGTAACCATCTGATATTCAGTGCTGACAGTGAAACCTCATCAGTATCAAACCTAATACATGGTCAGAATAGAGATAACCCCCCACCCCACTCATGAAACATAGCATGTCCAATTTTTTAAAAACAAATTATGATCCCATTTAATTAATTAATTAATTAATGTAATGTTTAAGGAATTAATTAATGTAATGTTTAAGGAATTAATTAATGTAATGTTTAAGGAATTAATTAATGTAATGTTACATGGACATACTTAAAATTTCACATGATTTAAAAACAAATTTAAGCTACAATGATTAGATTTGTATATGAAACATAGGCAGCAGTCAGCTTAGTGACCACAATTAGGCCTGAATGTCCAACAAGATGACAGCATGCCTGCAAATCATGCAATACACATTTGCCTGTGATAGTATTGGTCCATAGTCCATAGGTATCCATACGTTAGGGTATGAGTGATATATGATGATATATTGGTTAAATCTGATAATAATCACAGTAGCTATCTGTACAAACAAATGTGGGTGGGTGTGAAAACTGAGGACTATAACTCCACTAAACAAGGATGAAAAATAATGACAAAGTTGTCAAAGGATTCATTAAATAAAATCAAGCTGCATACCAAATTTGGTTGAAATCCAATAAGAGTTAAGGGAGTTACTGTGTGTAAAATAAAGTGGCTGGGTTTAAAAGTCAGGGGCCATAACTCTGCAAAATTAATGATGCTGAAAATTTATGATGCATAATTTTAACATGATGAAACTCATCCAATATTGGGTCAATATCACGCTGCAGACCAAATTTGGTTGACAGTCAATAATAATGATTATTGTGTGGAACCAAAAAGATCGTTTGATTCTGGCAATTAAACCTTACGCACTGAGCCTCCACTGCTCCATGAGTCAAGGGCTATAACTCCATGAGAGTCAAGGGCTATAACTCTGTTAAATAATGATTATTGTGTGGAACCAAAAAGATCGTTTGATTCTGGCAATTAAACCTTAAGCACTGAGCCTCCACTGCTCCATGAGAGTCAAGGGATATAACTCCATGAGAGTCAAGGGCTATAACTCTGTTAAATAATGACGCAGAAAGTTACAAGTGATTGCAGCCAATGTTTCATCAATACTGAACTGCATGTCAAATATGGTTCAAATGCACAAGGAATTATGGGATAACAGACAATACTATCAACGTCAGATAGGAATGGGCATTAACTCTGCTAAAGGCTGATGCAGAATGCTGACAACTAAACCCACCCACAGTTACAAAACGATGATGAGGGAAAATGACAATCAAACTCTCCCAAGGTTTTATGAAAATCAAGTGGCATACCAAATTTGTTTGAAATTTAATAATAATTAAGAAAGTTATTGAACAGAAATGAAAGTGGATGGGTCTGACAATCAGAGGCTATATTTTACTTTGCACAACATTGAATAGAATGACGATAGCTGAACTTGGTATAACTCTAAATCAGGATGCATAAGAAGGCACTTTGATACAATTAGCACTCAATAACCTACCTGTGTTACACTGGTGTAAACACATTTCCCAGTGGATTACCTCCCCTTTGTGGAATCACGCCACTGACAAAAGTATTACCTCCCCTTTGTGGAATCGTGCCACTGACAAAGTACTGTAAATCTGGTGGTAAATTTCCACCCAGACAAAACTAAATTACTTGAATCAATTGATGGTAATTAATTAAAATTTCATTTACTCCAGTTTTACCGACCATGTGTCTTGGTGCAAAATATGAAGATTCTGTATAATATGCCTGAGAAAAAAACTCCTAATTTTTTTTACTTTCACAAAAACAACAATGATGATTTTAATAAGTCAAATGTGAGTCAATGTTTTAATATAACAAGGACACCACAATGCATCACATCTAAACTGTTATATTTAATCTGGTTCCTTTTTCCTTGTGATTTCAATGCATTTAGTGGAAACAATAACCAGTCAAGCTTTTCATGTAAAGAGAGTGAACTACAGCTTAGGTGACCTGGGGTTTGAAACACCATTTTGCCAGTAACATATTCTGAAAGACTATCTGCTGTGAAGAATGTGACCCAACCAAATAAAAAGAAATGAAATTTAGTTTAAAATAAAAATTAATTAAGAAAGTTACATAGCGAAAACTAAAGTGGAGTGGATGTATGTATGTATGGAAGGACAGACAGTCAGACAAACATGACAATTTTTTATGTTGATGAAAAGCTGGCTGTACAAATATTGAGCTAGAATGATATGACTATCATGAACAAGTCAGACATTACACTCTGAATGATGTTATGAAATAATATTATATATGGCATAATTTTACATATGAAATGAGTTGACAAAAATGTTGCATCAGTACTTATATAGGACAAATCACACATACATCTTTCATTAATATACACATCTAGACTGAATTTCTTCTTGTAATTCAAATTATCATTATGTAACTATTACTGTCTGAGATGTATAGTAATGACTGGTAAAGAAAAGGTGAATTCCATGACTGGTAAGTCTCTCAGATCAACATGCACACTAACATACTTGCATATATGTTCTCCAGCAAGCACATACAGTACACATACTACATCCATGAAAACAGGATAAAAAATATAATTTACTCCTCAATGAGCATTTTACTAACAGCTGAATAAATATACTTGTAAATTTGAAGTAGATGAAATGCATCTCTACATATTCAAGGTTATGTAAGCAAGGATCTAAACAAACCACTTTATGTTTAGAGCTTATCTTAAACAATGCAGGCTCATACAATTTCCTGTCTTTTGTGAAAATATTTTAATTTGAGTGCAAGTTTCTTCTTCTATCAATGTGTAAAGTTGACATAAAATTTGAAACTTCATTGCTGAAATAATTAATGAAATACATTTTCTAATCCAGACTTGAGTGATGTGTCTACATTAAATCAAATTTATGTAAAGGAAACTTACACTTTTCTCCCCATCCCTTTATTTATGCAGAAAGCTAAAATACATCCTTGTAAGTATTAATCAATTAGAAGAATTTAAAGTTTCAGGCAAGGGGTTAATTACAAGGGAACAACAAATCTCTAAACCATCAAACAGGACAATCAAAATTTGAATGATTAAAATTTCATGTATTTAGCCTAATTTTAGCAGGGTTAAAAAGATTTAACTTTTAAACTATTTTTCATGCCTGTTCCTTACTGGGCTAGCATGAAACTTGGAATGATCTACCCCTTAAAATTTTCTTACTTTAAGTGCTCAAAATTATTTACTATACCAATGCATCAATTAGGCATTTCTTCAGTAGTCAAATGAAATAATTTAATTAAGAATTAGGCTCCAAAATCAAAAATGTTTCTTTTAAATGTAAGGAAATAAATAGAGCAGAGAAAGTTTTGAATAAATCTCTTACATTTGATCTTGATACACTGACTTGATCTTTTTCATTTCTATGATATGTACATGTATCATTATTACAAGACTGTGCCCATTCAAGATGGTTTAACCATTTGTAATGTCAGCTGTACTTTAACATGGTAATTTCATTAAGTGATAATACATGTGGAAATGTTTGGCAAAGATACTGTGAATGACTATGGCCCAAACTCTTCCTTCAGTGACATCATTCACACAACAGGGACATCCATCCCATAATGGCTATATTTGGAAAGTCCCTGTAAATGGCATTACAGGTAACTGACTGGTATTTTGACACTGGCAAGGTAACTGACTGGTATTTTCACACTGGCAACAGTTCATAGGTTCTCAAACCATTGGATGTGGCCCAACAGTGAGAAAACATGCCAGTAGCTTCCTGTGGGTCAGTGGTTGACTGTCAGAATTCTAATGTTAATGCATGGCCTAAACTTTCCCCAACCCCCAGTCCTTAAGAGATGGCAGTATTTATATTCCTAATGGCTGAACCATGAATAAACATTAGAAGTATAACATAATTATACAATACAAATCAGCTATTCATTTTAATTAGATTACTATAGCATTTGATCATAGTTGCCAATTCATGTTACAATACTATGTGAGTAAGTGTTCCCACAGTGATCATGTACAATGTACCATAATTTCAAATGTGCAAAGAACAGTCTGCACTTGAAAAGACATCACAGTTTATACTACAGTAGAACCTGTCTGGAAAGACCATCTCTTCTGTCAAAAGATAATGGTCTCTGAAGACAGGTGGTCTCTCACAACAGGTCATACCACTATATAAGGAATAAATATGTGCATGGGGATTCTGGTCTCTCATGACAGGTGGTCTCTCACAGCAGTAGTCTCTCAAGACAGGTTTTACTGTAATCAAAAGGTTCCATCATGCAAATGGACCGTGCTTACAGTAAGTGCAATTAGATAATGATAACTTTAGACTAGAAATTAAAACTAATTTTTTTGTTTTTTAAAAATATATTTGAAAATAAAAAAATTTTATTGCCTGCATAAAAGTTTGCAAAAATGCCGCTTATACAGGGTTCTGGTGATATACAATACATTATATTTTGGTCTATGACTGCAACAAAAAAATAAATATCAATTTCAATGATAGTATTTTGACTGACATCTATTAGCCTTGCCATGTTGGATCAAAATACTGATCAGACTCGATACTGAACGCAACGATGGTTGCTAAATGAAAAATGTCCTGATATTGACATAAGTGATAATTGCACTCTCAGTCTGCAAGCACGTCATTATTTTTATTTTCATGAGTGACTGATCAATGAATTTCAAGTTAACCTGAAATACCCACTAATTGGTGGCGGCGGGGACTAGACTGTATCTCTTCTGCAGCTAACAGCTCAGCTGCTTCTGATATATTTTAAATTCTGACTGATGCATTTCTTGATACAAGAAATAAATTCAATCCCAGTCAAACTGTCTCTGAATCACATCAAACAATTTTTTATTATGAGGATGAAAAAATTCACGTAACTTTTGTAGCACATCGGGATCAATATCTGGATGCTTGCGTCCCTTGTTTGCACCAAGACATTGTTCACCCTGCTGAAATTTCATGCAGTAAAATCCACGAGTTTCATTGAAATAGAGACGGTCCTCTGAAATACCATGTGGAAGGCCCAAGAATTTCTCAACTTCTCGAATCTCTTCCAGGGGATGTGTAATGAGTTTATCTCCATCCACAATATGAATCTGATGCCGTCGGAAATACAAGTACCACCTGGAAAGGTGATAGTAATATAAACTGATTCTGACTGCTTTGTACTGTGTGTTTACTTTGCTGGTCCCAGGGTCTATTACAACATCTTCGAATCTTGATACGGTTTTATTTTTTGCAATTTTATTTGCATACACTTGAGCATAATCAGACACAACTCTCGTGGAGGGATTTCTCAAGATCACAATCAGTTTAACTGAACTATTCATTGCCTGAATCCTTTGTGGTACTTTTTCTGCTATAAAGTATCGTGGTGTTTTCTCTATGGTAATTTGTCCAGGCAAAGCGTATGGCATGTGGTTTTGATACCAAGCTAGACCTTTGGTGTAGTTTTCGTCATCATCAAAGAAGTGCATTTCCATATCGGCTACTTTTATCTGTGGATGCAGACTTAGAAATTTTAATAAAGCTCTTGTGCCACATTTCCTCGCTCCAACTATAATACATTGAGGTAAGCGTTTTTCTGACCCAGGAACCAAGGGTCTGTCCGCTGATGACTTGTCATCCTCTAGAAGCTTCCGAAAGCCATACCCTGAGAGATTTTCATTCTGAAGTTTGGAATCAGTTTTTAGTGATGACCAAATATAACTGTTGAAAGAAAATGTGAAGACTAGAAAAATGCTAAGCACAATTATGGTTACATATAACTGTCGCTTAATGACTCCCATGACTCGATATAACTTTTCAGGGGCAGTCAGAGGCCATGAATCCAATTTAGAAACTGCTAGCTTACACAAATTCCAGAGTCTCTTTACATGGCAACAATTTCTAAATGGCCAGCTTCCCATACTGCAGAATCATTCTCATCTGCAAAAAAAAGAAATGAAAAAGTTTCATGAGAGATTCTGTACCCTTTATACTCAAAAGTTTGGAGCAACTGCAAGCAACACAGACCCTGATCTGTGATCACATTATGTGCCAGCAAATCAATAAGTGATTTGTTATTTCAACTGATTACTCCAAATAAACTGCATTGATTCAGATCTGTGATCACATTATGTGCCAGCAGATCAATAAGTGATTTGTTATTTTCACTGATTACTCCAAATAAACTGCATTGATTCAGATCTGTGATCACATTATGTGCCAGCAGATCAATAAGTGATTTGTTATTTCAACTGATTACTCCAAATAAACTGCATTGATTCAGATCTGTGATCACATTATGTGCCAGCAGATCAATAAGTGATTTGTTATTTTCACTGATTACTCCAAATAAACTGCATTGATTCAGATCTGTGATCACATTATGTGCCAGCAGATCAATAAGTGATTTGTTATTTTCACTGATTACTCCAAATAAACTGCATTGATTCAGATCTGTGATCACATTATGTGATGGAAGATCTGGGTCAGAACAGTTGGACATGACTAATAAATGAGTGTAGATAGTAATTAAACCTGTTGTTTAGCCAATATAGTGTCTTAGTCAATATAGTCTTAGTCAATACAGAGTGTCTTAGTCAATACAGAGTGTCTTAGTCAATATATTGTCTTAGTCAATACAGAGTGTCTTAGTCAATACAGAGTGTCTTAGTCAATATATTGTCTTAGTCAATACAGAGTGTCTTAGTCAATACAGAGTGTCTTAGTCAATATATTGTCTTAGTCAATACAGAGTGTCTTAGTCAATACAGAGTGTCTTTGTCAATATATTGTCTTAGTCAATACAGAGTGTCTTAGTCAATTTAGAGTGTCTTAGTCAATACAGAGTGTCTTAGTCAAAACAGTGTCTAAGTCAATTTAGAGTGTCTTAGTCAATATAGTGTCTTAGTCAATATAGAGTGTCTTAGTCAATTTAGAGTGTCTTAGTTAATTTAGAATGTCTTAGTCAATACAGAGTGTCTTAGTCAATTTAGTGTCTTAGTCAATATAGTGTCTTAGTCAATACAGAGTGTCCTAGTCAATTTAGAGTGTCTTAGTCAATTTAGAGTGTCTTAGTTAATTTAGAATGTCTTAGTCAATATAGTGTCTTAGTCAATATAGTGTCTTAGTCAATTTAGAGTGTCTTAGTCAATACAGAGTGTCTTAGTCAATTTAGAGTGTCTTAGTTAATTTAGAATGTCTTAGTCAATATAGTGTCTTAGTCAATTTAGTGTCTTAGTCAATATAGTGTCTTAGTCAATACATTGTCTTAGTCAATTTAGAGTATCTTAGTCAGTACAGAGTGTCTTACTCAATATAGAGTGTCTTAGTCAATACAGAGTGTCTTAGTAATTATAGAGTGTATGTTTTGACTGGTTGGCATCTACTTCTTATCCTTTATATCTCAAAAATTGAATTCACTATATATACAAGTTTTGGCATGAATGCAGATTCTCAGTACCCCAAAAATCATAAAAGCCAAAACAACTTAATGAGAACATAATAAATATTTCATAGATATCTTGAAATAATTTGTTTCTAAAAACGTATGAAAGATGCCAAGATCAAGGAGATACAAATATTGGTCTCGCTGCATATTCCTAGTCCTTCTGAATTTCAGAGAAGAATAAGATGGAAAGATGACATGCCAAATTAATTTAAAGTAATGCCAGCAAAGCAAAAAGTTACATAATTTATTTTAAAGTTGGAAGTAACTTATATTTTTTATGCCAATTCCAGTGATGAGGGCACTTAAGAATTGCATGGGAACAAGAAACCTGATAAAATTATTTATGTCCCTGCTTACATTTCAAACCGTGGCATACAGTAGTACAATATTTACAAAATTATAGCTTACATGATCACTGATCCCACTAGTGGTTGAAAGGTTGTACTTAAGTTGATAGAAAATGACCCTGTAATTGCATGACTTTATAGTCCAATGTTTGAAGACAACAGAATACTCTGCCAGTTTGTGATGTAAATGTGATGCATCTGACAGGTATACGCTAGTCATACAATGCTATATGACTGTCTGATTTTTATGTAGTACAGAAATATCCAATTAATGTACAACATAAATTTGTAGCACAAATCAACTCCATGATTGTCAAAAAAACCAAACGCCCATCCTCAACATCAGACACATGATAAATACAATCTAAAGAACAGATTATAGCTGGAAGATCTACATATAAACCGTTGTTAACATGTGCTAAATATATACTAGATGTATATATACTAAATTACAATTCCCATGATAAAGTTGGCTTGGAGTCGTTTGAAGGTGAAGACACTTGCCAGAAATATACTTGAAGTTGATGAAGAGCACTCGACAAATAGAAGCCTGTAACTGTAACACTGTACAGCTTTCTCACAATGTAGTTTTACAACTTTTGATCAACATCTTAGAAAACTTGCATCTTTACAACATATATGAAACCCAACAGGATATATATCATACAATTTATGTATAGTTAGTTACATGCAGCATTTCACATCAAAGATGATATGCACAAATTCAAGATCATGGCTACTGCTTTTTACTGCTGATTCCCGTTCAACAGAACTTGTCTTATAAGACTACCCATTCTGCCAAAACATATGGTCCCTCAAAACAGGTGGTCTCTCATAGTAGGTTATAACACAATATAATCAATAAATTTGTTCATTGATAATATGGTCTTTCAAGATAGGTGGTCTGACATAGTAGTGGTCTCTAAAAGACAGGTTTTACTGTACTCTTCTCTGAAAGCAAGTTACTGTGTTCTGCACATTCATTTTCTGACCAAGGAATTACAGTAGAACCTGTCTAGAAAAACCTTTTCTGCCAAAACTTAATGTTCTTTCTGAACAGGTGGTATCTCGTGACAGGTTATAACACTTTGCAATCAATAAATCTCTGCAAAAAGATTTGTGGTCTCTGAAAAAGGTTGTCTCCACTAGCATTGGTCTTTCAAGGCAGGTTTTACTGTAATAACATTGAAAAACTTAAGATGGGTGTGTGCTGCTATTTTATGATTTTCTAAAGGACTATGTGGCTGTTTTTACTGGAAGTGTAGTAAACTGATTCAAAATCCATCACTTTTACATTAATATATCCACACAAGCAAATCATAACATCTGACTTAATACTTTTACATTAATATAATTAAAAAGGTTAATCTGTTACATCAGACCAACTCTGTTACATTATTAATATAGACACAAGAGGAAATCATTGATATTGGACCAACTCTGTTACATTATTAATATAGACACAAGAGGAAATCATTGATATTGGACCAACTCTGTTACATTATTAATATAGACACAAGAGGAAATCATTGATATTGGACCAACTCTGTTATATTTTTAATAAAGACACAAGAGGAAATCATTGATATTGGACCAACTCTGTTACATTATTAATATAGACACAAGAGGAAATCATTGATATTGGACCAACTCTGTTACATTATTAATATTGACACAAGAGGAAATCAGTGATATTGGACCAACTTTGTTACATTATTAATATAGACACAACAGGAAATCATTGATATTGGACCAACTCTGTTACATTATTAATATAGACACAACAGGAAATCATTGATATTGGACCAACTCTGTTACATTATTAATATAGACACAAGAGGAAATCTATGATATTGGACCAACTCTGTTATATTTTTAATAAAGACACAAGAGGAAATCATTGATATTGGACCAACTCTGTTACATTATTAATATAGACACAAGAGAAAATCATTGATATTGGACCAACTCTGTTACATTATTAATATAGACACAAGAGGAAATCAGTGATATTGGACCAACTGTTACATTATTAATATAGACACAAGAGGAAATCATTGATATTGGACCAACTCTGTTACATTATTAATATAGACACAAGAGGAAATCAGTGATATTGGACCAACTTTGTTACATTATTAATATAGACACAAGAGGAAATCAGTAATATTGGACCAACTCTGTTTGTCACAGAATTAGGCGAAAATTGAACTAATTTTTGTTGTTCTTGAATTGCAAACGAAACTCACCATTTTCTTGATTTCGTCGTACACGCATTACCTGGGGTGATTAAGTGGCGTGTAATGATTGGCATGTGCCAATTTGTAATTTACATGAAATCCGAAATACTCGTTGTACGTGGTGCACGTTAAGCTCGATGTGATTTATGGTCACCTATTGAGAGTATATAAGGCGATGGATTTCTCATTATTATTTACGGGAACTAAAATATCTAATCGAAGGATAGATAACCTCGTCTTGCAAATCTCCAGCCAAAGGGGTGAGTGTTAAAATTACATTTCGTTTTATTGTGAATTTTATTCAGATTATCATTTCGTATAATGATGCCTTTATTGCAATGAACGTGGAATATTTGGAATTACTAGTCACTTTTAGACTTTAAATGAAATATCGTAATCTACAGCTTAGATTATTTTTGAGACAACTATTATTAGTCTGGTTTTGTTTATTATAGCTGATTCAGTCTGATTCCGTCTGATTCCGTCGTTGATACCGTAGAAGTACATCACGGATAGCGCATCTAATAACATCGTTGATACCGTAGCTGCTAATAACATCGTTGATACCGTAGCTGTTAACACATCTGATACCATCTTTTGATAAACGTCTTTGATATCGTTTGATTTGTTGTGGGACATCTATTGTTTGTTCTGGAACATCTCTGTATAAATATCTGAATGTGCTTGTGCCGTTAATTTGTGCAAACGGAATTGAAGTATCTGTCTGTGTGTCGAACTGTCTGTTCGTCAATATCTGTGTAACGTGTAAATATCCGGAAAGCTAGAAGTCCGAGTGTCGGAGCTGTCTTAGAGTTGTAAAACGTCCGGGTAGACATCTAGGGGAGTGAGGAACCGTTGGTTCTGGTAGATGTTGTATGCTGTCTGAACGTATAACTGTGGTGGATCCGTGTAGGGTAACGTCCGATAATAGTATTGGTCAACCCTCGGTTCTCGGGGAAACTGGGAGACGATTCAACTGTTGCTGAATCGTGCGGTTATACAGGGGAGACACATAGGTGTATTGAAATTGTAATATAATTTAATACATTGTTGTATTTGCATGCTTATGTCAGATCGCAATAATATTTCAAGTGATCACATAGATATCAATAAAAGCTAGCAACTTGATTGAATACAAGTATATGATCGTGCTAGTTATCGCAATCCATCGTGCGATAGATAGTTTGTCGTTTGTGTTTATTTTTTTTTCGTAAATCATTCTTGCATTTATTTAACTTTCGTAAAGGATTCTTGGATCTGTGTATAATCCAAGAGATCCCTTTACATCTGAGATTCCTTTTGTATTGTTATTTAATTTGTTCATGTATTGTGAATGGTTGTGAGTGTAATTGTGGGTTGAGTGCATGAATTATTGTGTTGTTACATCTGTATTTTTTTCATTTACAATTTATTACATAAATTTATATTTTCTTTCACAAATTGTGTTTGTATTGTTCATTTAATCCACCCTCCTCTCGGTAACAATTCTGTTACACTGTTACATTTTTAATATAGACACAAGAGGAAATCATTGATATTGGACCAACTCTGTTACATTATTAATATAAACACAAGAGGAAATCAGTGACATTGGTCTAACTCTGTTACATTATTAATATAGACACAAGAGAAAAGCAGCAAATAATCACACAGCAAATAAGTGATATCTATAAATCTGACCAGGTCTGTCACATTCATATAATTATACATGTAAATGTTATATATGTTACATTAATATAATCACACAGGTAAATAAGTGATATCTATAATCTGATCTGCTTTGTCACATTAATATGATTACACATGTAAGTCTGTAATATCTATCTGTTACATTAATAAACAGGTATATCTGTGATTTGTTACATTAATAAAATCACACCGTGTAAATCTGTGATACATTTTACATTAATAAAGCCATACAGGTATATCTGTGATATCTGTTCCATTAAGATAATCAGACAGGTAAATCTGCTATATGTTACATTAACATAATCACAGGTAAATCATTAATATCTGACATAAACACCAACTGTGATTGTCCATTAGCTGACTTATGATAAAATATTGAAGGGCCCAGAGTGGCCAATTAGTCTAAAAGGGCTCACTGTTATGGATCCCTGTCATCAAATCGTTGTCTGCATGTGTTCAAGTCTTGGATTCTGCCAATGTGGGTATGTAAGAAAGCTTGCCAGTAGCTTTGTGTGAGTCAGTGGTTCTTTCTGAGGTTTTCCTGGGTTCTTCCTCCACTATTTATACTGTTTGCCATGTATAGCCTATCTCGTGCTGAAAAATGGCGTTAAATTCCTACAACAAAAACAACAACAATAATAAAATATTGTTTTTTTTAAAAATTTTTTTTATTAAAGACACATATAAAGTCACTGTTTGTAAGATAAGTAAAACTTCTTACATTTCTTTAGAACCCTGTCGTTCACAGCTGTGAATAGGATATTGGTGTTATTTCTTATAGTTGCACTGTTATAATTGGGTTTTAGATACTACTTTGGTATCAATCTGCTGAATATAGAATATTGGCATTTGAAAATGGCCTAATTAGCTAACAGGATTGGTCAATTTTGTCTATAGTCAAGTGCAGTTCCAGGAAACAGGAAGATACAAGTATTCTTTAGGACATATATTACTGAGGTCCAGAATGGCATTTGTCATGTAACCTATTATTGGATTGGCATTTATCATGTAACCTATTATTAGAATGGCATTTATCATGAAACTTTTTACTATATTTACAGAACACTGTTGTGGACCTTTTCTCCAAATAGTTATAGTTGTTGTGTTTAGTATATTACACATTAAAAAAGAATCAAACTGAATGCAGCAAACTGAAATCATGGGCGAAACTCTGGATGCTATTTCTTGACATAAATGTACATGTATCAGCTTGTATAAACCACAAAACGACACCACAGCTTGTATAAACCACAAAATGACACCACAGCTTGTATTAACCACAAAACGACACCACAGCTTGTATAAACCACAAAACGACACCACAGCTTATTATGGTGCCAATAATGGAATTCAAATAACATGGTCAATCCAATCAGCAGGAAGTTCTCAATTTTGCTGTTGATGGTGACTTTTTGATATGTTGTTTAATTATTTATTCCTGCTCGGTAATTGCACTTGAAAAATTGCTGAAGATTTTGACAATTGCTGCATAATGTACAGACTTCCCGAAATTAGTGGAGCCTTTCAAACTATTTGGTATGTATCACTGAAAATGCCCACACCTAATTAATGGAGGCAACATTTGTGTATTACTTGATGGTTAAAAACAATTAACACGTACATAACAAAATTCCATCAAAAGTTACATCTTAATGTGCTCTCATTTTGATCATAAATTTTCAGCTCTTTTTTTTCTTTCCGTTTAACTAAAACTTTAAATACTTCACCATTACTGAAGTCCTAACTTACACTATTATGTCATCATGATATGAAGACCAACAAGCCGGTTATAAATTTAAGCATGATCCTTTGTGAGATGTTGGAGTCTTTTTGTAATACCTACTCTCGCATAAAGATCAATACAGGCAACAGTATGTGAAAAGGTAACCTTTTACTAATTAAATAATAGATAATGAGTGTTTAAAAATTCATTAAAATTTGCACAGAATGAAGGTTTATATACTCCTCTTATCAAATATACATAGAAAAAAGTATGTAGATGTGTAACTATTTCAGACTGACACAATTATAGAGACACAGAATTTCAACAACAAAAATCTTCTACTGCCAATTTGTGGCCAATTACTAAAGATTTCCAAGGTCTTGTATAATTTTCACTGACTTTACCATTTTGTCCCATGGGACTGTTATTCTTACTATTGAAATTGTATGATAAGTTTTCGTTACTTAATAGAAGATTTGTCATAACTTTATGATAACGTATCATTTGAAAAGGAGTCTCTCTATGATGACACACCAAGATTTTAAAGAGACCTCATATTATAGCTGTATATAGTTACTTATAGTATATATTGTAAGTCCAACCTCAAGCAGTACAGACCCTGATCTGATGTTGCATAATGCACTGGCATTTCAGGGTCAATGTTCTTCTACTGATTACTCCTATTAAACTGCAGAGACACAGATCTACCAGCACATTATGCAACAGAAGATCTGGGTTAATGCCGATGGACTTGACATTTATGCATGTAACTATGGTAGCTGTCATAATGATCAGGTCATTGCAGGCTGTACTTCTAAATGATCTCACAAAACAGGCAACCCTAAACTACAACCATTTAAGTAAACAATCTGGCACATCAAACTGAAGGGAAGAAAACAGGCACTGATGAAAGACTGATGTCAAGAATTATAATAGCTTTCTGCAAGTCATCAACATCCTGAAAGTTTGGTGATAACCTAAACAGTGCATCTGAAGTTCTGGTCAAAATGGAAAATTTATCTACCACTGAAAAGTAGATGGAGAACTGAAGTAAACATACAACATGGCAACCAATAACCAGTCAGTGTTACATTAAGACTACTAAAATACCTTCTTTTGATGAAATGACAAATGATGAAATATATGAAAAAAAAATGTCATAAAAACATGCCTGCAAAATCTCTCTCTCTCTCTCTCTCTCTCTCTCTCTCTCTCTCTCTCTCTCTCTCTCTCTCTCTCTCTCTCTCTCTCTCTCACACACACACACACACACACCAAAGCAGAGGTGACCACACCCAAATGATTAGCATATCACATCATATACAATCAATGTATTTTATGCCGACACATACCCAGTGTGAATTATTGTTAATATTTAAGTGTGTACTGAACAGCCACTGAAATGGACTGAAAACTGAAATGAGGAGGATTCAAAATTTGAAAAAGATACAGGTATCAGTCTATATTATGGTTTGAGTGTCATAAGGTGACAAGCTAAAGTACATTAACTGCTGGCCACTGCATATTACAGTATGTACCCTGAAAAGTGCAAATGCACATGCATAGTGTGAAGTGCAAATGTACATGCACTTGCAAACAGTGTGAAGTGCAGATGTACTTGCATACAGTGTGATGTGCAAATTTACATGCATACAATGTGAAGTGCAAATGTATATAAAGTGTAAAGTGCACATGTACATGTATAGTGTACAGTGCACACATAATTATAAACATTGAAAAGTACATACTGACTGCAAACAGTATAGAGTTCACATTTGACTACAAACAGTGTAAAGTGCACAGTAACTACATGCATGGTAGATCTGACTGGAATTGGAAGTACCATATTTATCCATATGGGGGAACCCTTTACATTATCTGCCACTCAGCAAATTTATGAAAATGAAAATCAGTAAAACAAATCTCTTTGAGTATAATCAGTGCTGTACGGTGGATGTGGCAAAGTTTGGATGTTGTACTCCTCCAAGAAGTCTGCCATGATGACAAATTTAAGTCCTGTTGCATTGTATTGAAGTTAGATGCATACCTCAAGTACCACTGCTTGAATAAATAGGTCATTCCACAATTTTCAGCAACACTCTGACACTTGCAGGCAGGCATGGGTGCATAGATGATCGGGGCTTTGGCTTTGTAAAATATATAATTTTCTTTACTGTCTGGCTATGCTGAGATATTTGTGATCTCTGCATTTTTCTCTGATCTAGTAAATCCCTATTTTATCATCTGTGATAATCTCATGTACATGTCTCTGGTCATATTTTCATATCTATTGGATGATTTCATCTGAAGTCTGCTTCTGATTTGCCATCATGAAATGAAGGACCAAGGTACACAAGCCTTTCTGAATTTCAAACGAAAAGAGAAATATCTTCCACTGTGTATGGAGCATAATGCCCCTTCAAAGCAGTGGCTTTCTGGTAATCAGTTGTGGACAATGGTCTTCCTGCATGTGGGTCATTTCCTATGGATTTGCAACCATCTTAAAAATGACTTAAACACCTCATAATTTAACAATACACAGCTAATTCCATCTATAAACTGTAACCAAGTATGCCTTGATATCAGTCAGAGAGTACCCTTAGAGTGCCCTTAGAGTTCCTTAGAGTGCCCAGATTAATTATATGATTTTTTCTTCAGTAGCAAAAGTATTCTCCTTCAACATTTTCAGGTTCCTATTAATGATCCATGTCGATTTTCACATGCAGTTTCAGGTCATTAATACAAATTAAATTTATTACATTTATTAAATTTAAAGAGTTAAATTTATTGACAGGTTCAAAGAAAACATAGTTATAACAAAGTATTATGAACATTTCAAATAACTCTGTAAGTGCAGCCAGCTAGATAAATCCAGATCAAATCTGGCCCACTGAGCTGGCCCACTGAGCTGGCCTACAATGCTGGCCTACAATGTTTACTTGATATCATGAATAGAACCATCACGTAGATCCTAATCTAGTGGTACATTATTGATGGCATATCTGGATGTTCTGTGCAGTTTTAGATTGCATTATTTATGAGTAGAACAGATTTAGATCTTCCATTGTTTTATCGACTGCTCTGGTGGCCTAGTGGTTAGAGCATCTACCTTGGAACTAGGAGGTAATCGGTTCGAACCCAGGCCAAGACATAAGAAAGGCTTACAAAAATGGTACTAACAGCTGCATCGCTTGGTGGTCAGCATTAAGAATGCAGTTTGCAGTTGCATCAGTCTTATTAGTGAGTATGGATGCTATATGTCTCTGGCATGATGTCCCACTGCTAGACATCACTATAAACTGCCAAACTGCAGACATGGTAGTGATATGACTGAAAAATTGTTAAAGCTACGTTAAAAATCCTAATCACACACACTTTATTGTGTTATCTAAGGGAACATGTAAATCAATTTCTACATAGTTTGCAAGGTGTAAATTGTACACAAGTCTGATACAATAATAGATCATTTCACGTGGCTTTACAATGTTAAATTATCCTGTGCAGAAATAAATTCACATGATGAAAAATAGCTCAATAATGGACACTGAATACTAAGAACGAAATATAATAAAACTACTTAACAAATATACACTTGAATAACAGCGGGTGCAACTTTGACATGTTTTGTTAAGAGTGCATGACCCATGAGGGAAATTTCTAATGCCTGAATAAATTCACACAATAACAAACAAAAAATTGTTTTCAGTGTCAATTGAGTATTTCCATATGATACAGGATTACCTAAACACCTCTGTTTAGTTGTACAATTTGTTTAAAATAACAATCATGAAAATGCAATGATACAAGTTTTCACAGCAAACAAAACTGTGAAATTGGCAAGCAGACGGGAAATATACTGAATGATATTTATTCAATAAAATCAAATCACAAAATATTCCCCATTTTTCTATGGAGCAACTGCCATGTTAATGTCAACATAAATACCATGTGAAGTGGAATTGTGGCTCAGTTCTGTAATACATGTAATAAAAACAGATGTAAGTACACCCACCTTATTTTTGTCAAACTACATTAAATATAACTCAGTATTTCAGAATGCAATCCCAGCATCCCTCCTGGGAGAGAAGCAGTTGCTTAGACTTGCCTAACAACCTAATTTTCTTGGAACTGTCACTATACCATATATACTCACTTATAAATCAAATCCAACTGCAAACGACACACCCACTAATTTGCCATAGCATAACATGTCAGTAGATCATTGTCTATCTTGTTTTTCAACTGATTACTCCTAACAAACCAGACAGACTCAGACATGTGGCCAATTTTGCAATGACAGATCTGGGTCGGGGCAGTTTGCAGTTGCATCGGTCTTATAAGTAAGTATGGATGGTACATATCTGATTCCTGTTACCACTTATTTTCATGGATTAAATTAGTCTTAAAATGAATCTGACATGATTTATTTAATGCCACTATACAGGGGAGACAATATACATCCAGTCTAGAGATTGCCCAAAACTGCAGACCAAAGGAAATAAATTATGGTGGTATAATTTTTGATATATTAGTTTGTTCTTCTTAAGACCTTCAGTTGTATGAAATATGCCCAAATAATAACTTTTTAAGTGCAGCGTTTTCAGATCTGAACTTCAGTACCGTATATACTCGCTTATAAGATGACTCAGCTGCAAACGACAGAGACCCAGATCTGCTACTACAAAATATACCAACATATCTGAATCTATGCAGTTTGAAAGAAGTAATCAGTAGAATGAACAACACAGACACTGATCTGCAGCATGTCATGATAAGGCTGATCAGGATCTTTGTTGTTTGTAGTTTGACTCAACTCATCTTATAAGTGAGTACATACAGTATTATCTCTCAGTATATTGGTAGGTTTAGCAAAACACATTGTGAAAATGAATACATTTATTTTCAACAATGTACAGATTTTTGTGGCATTGCAAACTAAGCACTTTAGTTGTCTATACTTGTCCTCCATAAAGAACTGTTTCCATCATTCATGAATTTTCTGTTATCAGTTTCTCCTATCACAAGCCTTCCATACTGGCATTTCAATTCATCATGTTTGAGTAACTATTCCCCTGAGAAATTAAGTTTGGCCATTTCTGAGGTGCTTTCTAGGACTCAATGCAGCAGTGCTTTTGCTGATGATTTCTCTTCATCTTCTGTTCATTACAGTTTCTATCAATGATCACTGACCATATGCTCTCAATCCACCTTATGCTGAGATGATAGATGCTCCACTTATGAAATCATGTGACATGACCATACATTAACCACCGACAAACATGCAGTATTTTGTAAAGAAATGTTTCAGTTTATGTAATATTTTTTTTTAAAAAATGATTTGTTTTTTTCTTAAAAATGTAAAATTACAAAGTTGCATAAATTATATATCAGTAAACAATACTTATATTTGAAATTCAATTTTGTAAAGTAATAACTCAAGTGTTTTATTTCAGTAAAAAATACAAATCAATTTCAAAGCTGTTCGAAAACTTACTGATGTAAAAGGAAATTTGTTCCAAAGATGTTAATGTATTTAGTTTCTTATTATTATTAATTATATCTGGCTTATGTACATGCTGCCTTGGAAGTAAAATTAATTAAAATTTAATAACAAAATCTTAATTGATTGCTGTTTAATTGTGCTCTGTTGTACATAACAATTTTAAAGTTCTACTGTGTTTGTCAGCGAATTATGTTGACGTAAACATGTTAATGCATGCTTACTTTATATTAGGATAATTATCTGAAACCATTGTTTTTGTATTTCATTATTACATTTTTGTATTTCATTATTACATTTTTGTATTTCATTATTACATTTTTGTATCCCCAGCCATCTTTCAGCCCAATGAGAAAGTAAAGAGTCACTCAAATCTCCGGCAGATTGAGATGATATATCATTATTTTTTTATCATTATTTCTGGGACAATTCAACATTCAAGTGTACATTTTCAATCTGTAAATTAATGCAGTGCTTCCTATACAAGAAAAATTATGGGGCCCCAAGTGAAGTGGCCGAGTGGTCTAGTGGTCTAAAGCATTCTCCATTACGGATCACTGCCATCTCACCTGTCTGCGTGGGTTTGAGTCTCAGATTTGGCCAATATGGGTATGTAAGAAAGCTTGCCAGTAACATCTCAATGGGTCAGTGGTTCTTTCCAGTGGGTTTCCCCGGGTTCTTCCTCCACCATTAATACTGGTCACCATGTATTGCCTATTGTGTGCTGCAAAATGGCATTAAACCCTACAACTACAACTACAAGAAAGATTACATACATCAAAGCCCAAAACTTAGGGGGTTCTCCACCCATATTCTAGAAAAGTTTAGTTTTACATTATTACTCAATTTCAATTTCTTTTTTTTTCTTCTTCTACAAGCCATCAATGAGACATGCTTTCTACATACATGTACGTTTATTCAAACAAACATGTTGCAATTAACATCAGTTGTTTACATACTCAACTGATGTAATACTTGACCACAAATGATATCTTTATCCATCAAAGTTTTGTATTTTTTGGGAAAGGAATAAATCTAATTCCACCATTTAGACTGTCTGGATATAAACTATCATAATTATAAGGCTCCCACTGATTTCTTTAAACCCTTACCCATTAAGAAATCAACAAATCATTGCAAAATTTGTAAATATATATCACAATCAATTCATTACTGCCACAAGCAGCTTGTCAAAATGGTATATGAAAGCAATTCCTGAAGGTGTGTCTAATTTACACTCGCTGATTGGTTAACTGATCAGCATGATTGACAATCGGTGATAGGTCAATTGGTGCCCAAGACAATCAAAATCAGTAAGATATATTTTTGCCAGCCAATGAAACTGATCATCATATGCTTCTATGGCAACAAGCACATTCTATTCAGTAAGCTTGGGATGCACTCGATTCAATCATTCTGAATTCACATGTAACAATCTAGATCTTTTTTTTCTTTACTCGGAACTTTCTTGTCTCAAAGACAAGGATAAAGGTCATTTTTCAGAGGCCCATGGTGTCAAAAAGGTTGGACAGCACTGCCATATTTCAATCCTGAATCTTAGCAGGCTTGAAAGTTACAGAGTGGAAACAAGAATATAAAAGATGGGCAGCTAGAAATGTGAATACTATGCATTTCACAAAAAGGTGGAGGGGGGGGGGAGAGAAGGCAATTAGTCCTCCAAAAACAGTAGTACATTCATACTACGAGTCATCCAAATCATAACCACAAGTTTATTTGTGCACTATAGTATGTGTACAATGTTATTCATACACTACAAGATGTGTACATCATTATTTATACACAATACAATCTGTAATGATTTATTCACACACTATATCATGCGTACAAATTGTATTCATACACTATATTGTGTATAATTTTATTCATACACTATACTATGTGTACATATACTATTTTATTCATACACAATACTGTGTACTATTTTATTTATATACTAAAGTATGTTTGCTATTTTACTCATACATAATACTGTGTACTATTTTATTAATACACAATATTATGTATACTATTTTATTCATATAGAGTACTAAGTGTACTATTGTATTCATACACTACAGTATGTATACTATTTTATTCATGCACTATTCTATGTGAACTATGCTCTCTTTATACCCTATACTATGTGTAATATTTTTTTCATAGACTATATAATTTGTACAATTTTTTCATACACTATACTATGTAATCTTTTTTTTTCATACACTATACTGTGTACTACTTAATTCATATACTATATTATGTGTAAAATGTATTCATACAATATAAAATATACCTGTACTACTTTATTCATACACTATATTATGTGTACTGCTTTATTCATACACTATATTATGTGTACTACTTTATTCATACACTATATTATGTGTACTACTTTATTCATACACTATGTTATGTGTACTACTTTATTCATACACTATATTATGGGTATTATTTTATTCATACATTATTGAATGGGTACTACTTTATTCATACACTATATTATGTGTACTACTTTATTCATACACTATATTATGTGTACTACTTTATTCATACACTATATTATGTGTACTACTTTATTCATACACTATATTATGTGTACTACTTTATTCATACACTATATTATATGTACTACTTTATTCATACACTATATTATGGGTATTATTTTATTCACACACTATATTATGGGTACTACTTTATTCATACACTATATTATGTGTACTACTTTATTCATACACTATATTATGTGTGCTACTTTATTCATACACTATATTATGTGTACTACTTTATTCATACACTATATTATATGTACTACTTTATTCATACACTATATTATGGATATTATTTTATTCATACACTATATTATGGGTACTACTTTATTCATACACTATATTATATGTACTACTTTATTCATACACTATATTATGGGTATTATTTTATTCATACACTATATTATGTGTACTACTTTATTCATACACTATATAATGGGTATTATTTTATTCATTAACTATATTATGGGTACTACTTTATTCATACACTATATTATGTGTACTACTTTATTCATACACTATATTATGGGTACTACTTTATTCATACACTATATTATGTGTACTACTTTATTCATACACTATATTATGGGTATTATTTTATTCATACACTATATTATGTGTACTACTTTATTCATACACTATATAATGGGTATTATTTTATTCATTAACTATATTATGGGTACTACTTTATTCATACACTATATTATGTGTACTACTTTATTCATACACTATTTTATGGGTACCATTATTTTTCATATACTATACTGTGTGCACATGGAATAAAATGTGACCTGTCTAAATTTAATCTCTTAAAATGAAATATAGTTATTTTCAAAATAATTTTTGGTTTATCATTGTAGGGTTTTGTAAATTCATCAATCTGTAATAATCTAGTTAGTAATGAAGGTATTTCAACATCATGGCTGTCTATGTTTTTCAGTTGTCAGATTTAATACACTATTTTAGCCTAGATGGTAGCTCTTAACTATGGCACAAGAGAATTCTGAAAAGGGAAAATCAATTTAATAAACACAACATGATGTGTATGTTTCTTGATTGCATTTTTTCTACTCAAGCAGTGTTGGCCCAGCAATAAGTCATAAGCCCAGTGGGTCATTTATGTAGCTTAGTGGGTTCATTTATGTAGCCCACTGGGTCATTTATGTAGCTTTGTGGGTTCATTCATGTAGCCTGTTGGGTCATTTATGTAGCTTTGTGGGTTCATTCATGTAGCCTGTTGGGTCATTTATGTAGCTTTGTGGGTTCATTCATGTAGCCTGTTGGGTCTATTATGTAGCTTTGTGGGTTCATTCATGTAGCCTGTTGGGTCATTTATGTAGCTTTGTGGGTTCAATCATGTAGCCCAGTGGGTCATTTATGTAGCTTAGTGGGTTCATTTATGTAGCCCAGTGGGTCATTTATGTAGCTTTGTGGGTTCATTCATGTAGCCTGTTGGGTCATTTATGTAGCTTTGTGAGTTCATTCATGTAGCCTGTTGGGTCATTTATGTAGCTTTGTGGGTTCATTCATGTAGCCCAGTGGGTCATTTATGTAGCTTTGTGGGTTCATTCATGTAGTCTGTTGGGTCATTTATGCAGCACAGTGGGTAATATATGTAGCTTACCAAACTTGAATGATAGCTATGGCAATATATGAACAATGTAGAAATTAGCATTTGAGTGATGAATTTGGGTGTTGTGTTACATGTTTTAGATAATACAGTTGATAGAACACTGTAAAATTAATTCTTTGTACATGCTTTGCAATGAGAATTAGATACTCGATATAAAAGATTGGTGTTATTTTATTTAGGGCCAACCAGATTTTGTAAAAAGATTTGTTTTTAAAATATTCTTTACATAGTCATCCATGGAGACTGACCAGCAGTAACAATATTTTCAAGATGGCTGTCATATTAGCCAAATCTGATGCAAAAATGAAACCATTTCTATTTAGCAACAACTTAAGATGTCTATTGGTGAGTAGTGTTAACAAGATTTATAAAATGGTTGCCATGGTAACTATATTAGATGTCCTTTTCATTTGGGACCAAGCACTGACACCAGAAGAAATCTGGTGAAACATTCCAGTCATTATAGCATTCCTCATATGCGTATGATTAACATGAGCTTCAAGATGGCCAAAATAGTAACCATGGTAGCCAAATTTGAGGCTAGGTCAGCACTATTTCTGTTTTGTGCCAACTAGGAAGCATATAAGATATTCTAGTGAAAACAACATGTCAATATAACCATTCTGTTTAGGAGGAGTGATAACAATTTCAAAATGGCCACCGTAGCAGCATCTTGGATATCACACTGGCATCATTTTCATTTCAGACTAACTAGTAGACATCATACCTAATCTTTCACTGAAACCCCATGACCATCCATTTATCCAGGAGACTGGTGAAAAAAACAAGACTCAAAATGGCTGTTATGAGAGGCCAGGTCGGGTCAGTACCATTTTCATTTAGGACCAATTAGAGACCATCAAATGTCTTTCATTGATAACCTTATTTCATATTACCATCCATTTAAGAATAGTAATGAGATTTCTAGGCATATTAAAATGTGTGACTACATTTTTTATCTGGAAATTTGTAATAGCTATAGGGGATGTCCACATGACACCATTTTCATTCAAGACCAACCAGATTTTGGGATGAATATGTACTTAATGTTTAGTGGCAATTTTCACAGTAGTTTAGGGCAGTTCACAGCAAACTTAGCCAATGGATGCTGAATGTCAAAGGTCAAAGGTCATCACATAGGCTATACTATACTCAATGAGCAATTGAGTTAATAACAAATTAAATGGGCATACTCATTTTGAGTTCTCCAAACAAACTTCCAGTGCAATTATAAGATAAGACAATTAGGTCATTTGCAAAGCAAAATGGAGTAATGTGAAAAGTTCTGGGATGATTCAAATGTGGCTAAACCAGGTATGATTACCAGGAATAGCAGCTTTCAGGCTTTCATAAAATGGGAGGAAAATGTTCTTTCTATGAAAAAATGCTATCATAAAAACGGTGGTTAATCAACTTGAAATAATCTGAATTTTATGGCCACTTAAATAGCTTTCTGATAGTCTTTATTTCTGAAAGATTGAAAAGTGGAAGTCTTACACATAGGAGTAAAATGTCCCAACTTCAATACAAGGTGGACTTTCATATAACCTATATAATAACTTAAGGTGAAAAATTCCTGATTACTTGTCACTTGTTACTTAGGGACTGAACATTCAAAAGACCCCATGCCTCCATAAATGAACAGTCCTTACACATTACACTATAACTTAACTTAAATCTTACCATAAATTCACAATTCTAAACTATTTCTTTCCACAGGTCTAAATACCGTATCTACTCACTTATACATTGAGTCGAACTGAAAACAACAAAGATCCTGATCTTCCATAGCATAATGCAATGGCATATCGGGTCTATATTGTTTGTTTTACTGATTACTCCTAACAAACTGCACAGACCCAGATCTGTTGGTGTATTATGCAATGGCAGATCAGGGTCTATGCAGCTTGGTGTTGGACTCATGTTATAAACAAGTATTTACGGTAGCTGGCAACACATTTCCTAAAAATGTGTCAAAATAAGAAACCAGATAACTGCATTACTTTTGTTCTGTCTCAGTTTACAAGAGAATTTTTGCAGATCTAATCCTTTCATCAAATTCTTTTTGATGTTCATATGTCATTTAAAATCCAGGCCTGGTATTCATAAAACATTAAAAGCAAAGGCTTTTTTTTTTTTCTCCAGTCTTTGGTGCTAGAGATCTCAGTTACAACTGCATACTCTGCTACCATTTTTACACATTTTTAGGAATATTTGACACCAGCTGCTGCAAAATAAGCACCATACTTATAAGACAAGTACAACTGCAAATAGCACAGATCCTAATCTACCATTGTACAATGTACTTGCAGATCTGGGTCCATCCAGATTGTTGGAAGTAATCAGGCAAACAATACAGACCGCAATCTGCTGGAGAATTATGTGAAGGCAAAAAGGGTCCATGTTGTTTGCAGTTGAACTGAACATACAATGGAGCACATACAACAGACACAGTTGACTGAATAATCATCAACAGCTTGACAGCTACATAGCTCCCCCTTTACAACACCATAACCACAATACCTGTTACTGTATTGTAAATGAGGGAACCTTATGTTGAGGGATGCTTCAAATGACTGTCATAGTAATCCATACAAAACATAGAAAAATGGTTTACAATGATGTGAAAACTGCATACAAATTAGGTCTCATTAGTAGAGAACTCAGTTTCAATTGAAATAAATTTAACATTGATAAAACAATGTAACTAACGCATGGTATCCATGACAACACATGTGTTATTGGAAAAGCAGCAGTATATGAAAGGGATTTATAATGAGTGACTAGTTTTGGATCTGGAAATCTGTATGTAAATTCTCCGAGTCACTCTCTAAAACTTTGATGAATTCAAGATCAGATGTACAGAGAACATCATTGAAGTTCAGTCATGTGCTTGAATCTCTATGTGTACCTTGAAAACTCAGAATATGCATTTTACCTTTGCATGATTTTACTTATGTACATATTATGATAAGATGAAATAAATTTTTGTTTCAGTTACACAAAATGAGGAAAGAAAAGGCAGAAACTACTTACTCAAAATAAACAGGTTGCCAATTGTTTGTATGTCAAGCCAACCTTTCATACATATTAAAGAAAAGTAAAATAGGTAAACCTTAATATTGACATTAATCTAATGTCTGAACAGATATATGTACAGACAGACACACGGATGCCAATGTCATTGTAATGCTGGTCTTACCTGTATATGTATTCAATTCTTTCACAATTGCAGTGTAATATTTTCTGCTGTAAAATAATGTCCTCATACATCTTGTTCTCCCCAAGCTCTATAAATATATACAACTTTTCACATGTCTTCTTGTTTCTCAACAACAAATACAGGAAAATCAACATTTGTGTTTCAGTCATGACCTATAGCAGACAAGTTCAATCTGGCCAGGTGTGATCAAAGAAACTCCCCTATAAGAAAGGTAAAACCCACTACCTACGTGCAGGTACCACTAAGTCACTATATCCACTCCATATTCAGACATAAAAATCAGCAAAGATTTCCATTGGATTCTATCAAAATGCAGCAGGAAGATAAAACGTTTTTGAGACAATAGTCACAATAGTGACTTGATGAACCTAGTTCTCCTTTTGCAAACAAAGTACCTCTTCAGTTCAAAGTGTTTACAGTTCAGTAGTAGTACCAAAGAGAAGAGTGGAAGTATAGATAGACCAATTGGCTAAAAATGTTATCATGTCGGGACATTTATGGTAAATGCCATTGAACTGCATTAGTGACTTGACCACCTAAGCTTGTTTGTTTAAGGTGTCCTCACATTTCCGGACACCACTGTTTTAATTGTTTTTGTCTTGTTGTCTTTTTTATTAAAAAAAAAAGTTTAACTTCCCAGACTTTTAGATTTCTGTTTTAGGATTTATCTTAAAAAATTATGCTTTGTAAAATTTAATTTATGTGTATCAGTTTAAGCGTTTTTTAATACTTGGATTATTTTCATCTATGCGTGTACTGTATGGCTGATTAGTGCTGTGAAAAGCTTTGACAATCTGATTGCCTTGCGGAATTGTGTTGCTGTCCAATAAATAGCTGCAATTATCCAAATGACTGCTTAGTCAACATTTTTCACAAATTAGTCCTAATGGCACACAAAATGGTTGTAACTCACCATCAGTCTCACAAGTGTTTTTTATATGCATATCAATCTACTTGATATCAACAAATAAAAGATAACATAACAATTTTCTTATGCATCAGTTTTTCAGCCACCCATGAACAGAAACTGGTCCATATCCTATGATCCTATGCTTGTCTGAGTCTGAGTTTATATCATTGGGGTTCATGTTATTCTTAATCCTCTGTCTACTCTATCCAGGAGCTGTTAACTTTCCACACTGGAATTTTGTTTAGCCATCACACTGCTGGCCAATGTAGTATACAATAACAATTGTGATTGGTTCATTATTTAAACTTGCCGATAGCTTTACCAAAGTTAGCCAACAGAAGCAACTATCACATGTTTTATAATTATTTATAACAAAATCATATTTTAGCAATATTTTAGTAGCCAGCTTGCTGGGCTTTCACACTGGAAAAAATGGTTGTCCAGTATTACTTTTTAGTTGCCCAGGCAATGGACTTTTGTATCCTGGTACATGTATATATTCATTGAGTTTCCTCTGACTTCTCTAAATGTGTGTGTGTGTGTGTGTGTGTGTGTGTGTGTGTGTGTGTGTGTGTGTGTGCATCATAATTTTAAATGTTTGGGGTTTAATGCCATTTTTCAGTGCATGATAGGCAATACAGGTTGGCCAGTCTAACTGGCAATGAAAGAACAATAAATAACAGGGTGAACAGACAGTATAGACTCTGATATCTGGAGACATCTTTAGTACTTTAGTAGCTGGTCTATATCAATACTGGTCACTGTTAGGGGATTCTTGTTAAATAGGTGGGATTCAACAGCCTTACACAACCTCTACAATTAATTACTGTACACATGCAATTGTAAGTTAAATTGCAAACAACAAGATCCTGATCTGCCAAATCATAATGGACCTGCATATCTGGGTCTATGTTGTTTGTTCAACTGATTACTCCAAATAAACTGCACAGACCCAGATCTATTGGCACATTATGTGATAGCAGATCTGGGTCAGTGTGTTTATTTACTCTACATTTCTGAGGCACTAAATGTAAACCTCTGATGGTTATCCTGTGTATAAAGAATGGAATATATAGGGATAATTGCATGTGGCAGGAAAGTTTTCCAGATAACCTTGGGCAGACATTTATAACTTGGTTAACTCTGAAGCCACAACACTGACTTGCCTAGCTATATTGGAACAAAGCAAAACAAACATAAACAGTAGCCTGGGTAAATTATGCTGTTTTTTAAAATATAAGATTAACAGTATGTTTATGATACTCAGTTATGATGAGACTGGTGTACACCTTGACAACAAGACTGCTGAACATTTTTTGAAGACTGTTGTAAGCCTTGACAAGACTGTTATACATTTTGACAAGACTTGTACACCTTGACAAGGCTGTTTTGCATCTTGACAAGAATGATAAATACCTTGGCATGACTGTTGTACACCTTGACAAGATTGTGTTGTGCATATTGACAAGACTGTTGTATACCTTGACATGACCAATGTACCATTGACAAGACTGTTGTATACCTTGACATGACCAATGTACCATTGACAAGACTGTTGTATACCTTGACATGACCAATGTACCATTGACAAGACTGTTGTAAGCCTTGACAAGACTGTTATACATTTTGACAAGACTTGTACACCTTGACAAGGCTGTTTTGCATCTTGACAAGAATGATAAATACCTTGGCATGACTGTTGTACACCTTGACAAGATTGTGTTGTGCATATTGACAAGACTGTTGTATATCTTGACATGACCAATGTACCATTGACAAGACTGTTGTATACCTTGACATGACCAATGTACCATTGACAAGACTGTTGTATACCTTGACATGACCAATGCACCATTGACAAGACTGTTGTATACCTTGACATGACCAATGTACCATTGACAAGACTGTTGTATACCTTGACATGACCAATGTACCATTGACAAGACTGTTGTATATCTTGACATGACCACTGCACCATTGACAAGACTGTTGTATACCTTGACATGACCAATGTACCATTGACAAGACTGTTGTATATCTTGACATGACCACTGCACCATTGACAAGACTGTTGTATACCTTGACAAAACTGTTCTACACCTTGGCCAATTTATACAAGTATATGAGACCCCCTCCTTTTAAACATGCCTTTATTTTGTGAGAAATGACTACATAAAAGGAAAGCAAAAATTTCACATTGAACTTAATCTAGGCTGGGATGAATGTATAATTTGACACACATAGCAACAGAACGTATGGATGCCAAAGCGATTGTTACATCAAGCTTTACTCTGGCTGGACAAAACTAAATACTTTTATTTAAAGATCTACTTACCATGTTAAGAAAAACATACTTTATTAGAATGACACTTCCTTAACATAATACGCAAAATAATTTGAAATTGAAACCAACAAAACAGTTTAAAATTTAGCATGAATCCATCATTGGCAGATCAACTGACATTTTATTCAATAAAAGCCACAACCCTAGTTGGCAGATGAAGAATTAGTGATTCCCTGAAGCAGAAGAGAAGGGTTTTCAGATGAAGTAAAGTGGAACGTAGAAACAAAATTTTATAACGGATGAGCACACAATCAAACTAATGGATTGAAGCTGAACTGTGCTGAATTAAAGATATATTTGAATTGAAAAGGAATTAATTTGCCCTGAAAACAAGAAATGTTCTTTCTCCAACACCAGCTCCTTCCTGAAAAAACATTGAAAACTGCATGTTTTTCTGAATCTGTTCATCATGGCAGGATTATGGCCTTTGGGACCCCTGGGCACAGCCAACATAGGTAGGCCCATAGTTATCCTTCCTTGTCCATATATATTGTTACAATACTATTAATAATACTGCCTGTGAAATCAGTAGATAATATATGAGACCCCTTGAGCCTCTGGGGTCCTATTTGTGAAATCAGATGATAATATATGGGGGGGGGTGACCCTTGAGCCTGGGGGGGGGGGGCAATGGGCATGTTGCCCACTTTACCTTATGGATAATACGGCCCAGCCTTTGATTTATGTGTCTCTATAGTAGATTTTTTTATGGCACCTCAGTTCAAATGTGGTTAAGAAGTCTTATGACTTGACTTTATAATCTTAAACTAACAGAAAAGAGTGAAAATCAAAAAGTTTAGTAAAATTCGAACATATGATTTTTTTTCCCTAGAATACAATGTGAAAAATTGAAAAAAACTTATAGTTTTGTGAATTAAATCATAAATGTTGTATCACAAGTCCAAAAGTAATGAGTATTCCAAATGAATTACAACAGTGGTCTCCATCAGTTCTAATCTTGAATGTGCTGCTGTATCAATAGTTTGGAACAGTGCTGATGTGCTACATCTTGATGTTTCACAAAGATATGATCCACAATGTCTCTAAAATTCATAAAAATCCCAAAATAGTAATTTAGTCTGAAGTATTATTGATCTCTTTTCAATTCCAATGAATAATTTAGAAAAAAGATTCCTCTCAAATTAAATTGGAGCACAATTGAAGATAAAGATAAGAATAATAATTGTGACGTAAACAACCCTAATATAAAAACTGAAGACACAATAAGAGGACCAGGATGAAGGTCCTCTTAATGGAAATTTTCATCAAACTGTAAATAAATATCATTTCAAGAAAATTCCAAAATAAAAAACAAGGCTGTATCTAGAACTGAAACACAAGTAAACATGTTTTTAGAAAATGACATTAGTCACCAAGGTCCAAACTCCTAACCTCAGTTATGGACAAAGGTCAATCACACAATACAAATTAAATATACATAACAAGTGCCAACTAAAGATAATGCTTGAAGAATGTAAAAATGAACTTCACTACAATTTAGGAAGACAAACCCTTCAGGTAATTGTAAAAGCACAACAAGATAGAATATCAAATGTAAAGATGTTAAAACACTGCAAAATGCATACAGAATAACACAGACAAAAGGTAATATATGTAAAATCCTTGAAACCTTATTAAAATTTGCTGTATAAACCACATTCCAATAAAATGCCCTCTGCTTGTTTTGGGTGGTACATCCTTATACAGTCTCTTCACGCAGTTCTTACTGAGTGTAAATGGACATGCTCCACAAGAATGTCAGTGGACACTGGCAAAATATGCATGCTGGTTGAGGTTCACTTTTCAGGATGTATGAATTAGTCAGGTATAAGCCATCATCATTCCACCATACATCTAATTCTTAATTTGTTCTCTATTAGGGATGCCAAACTAAAATAGTGGGTCAGATGTTCTTAAGTTTGTTTATAGAGATATCATTCTTCTTATTTTTCCAAGAATACTAAATGTGCTGATGTATACAGTATTTGAAGTCAAATTTATAGATATCCCTTTCAAAGATCAGCTACTGCGATGTAACTTTGGATAAGTTATCTGCCCTTTCATGCCCAGTGTGACCATGCTGCCAGTGGTACATAGCAATTTTCCCCAGTAGTACAAAAAAGTAGTGGTTCTGTAATATACAGGATATTAACATGCTAGATTAAAGATTTTGCAAGGCTTGGATATGAAATCTGAAAAGATGATGAAATTGTTCTTTTTGAGAGGTTGTAGTTTAAGCTTTTAGTATGGCTGTAATTTCTTCAATACAAAATGAGGCTTTATCCAGGAACCAGCTCAAGATGGTGCCAAAGATGTGTGTGTGTGATTAGGATTTTTAATGTAGCTTTAATAATTTTCAAGTCATATTGCTATGATGTCTGCAGTGAGGCAGACACATTATCCTGAAACCAGACCGACCAGTCCTAACACTAACCTCTTAATACTGAGTGCCAAGTGAGGCAGCTGTTAGTACCATTTTTATGTTTTTGGTATGACTCATCCATGAATCGAACCCATGACCTCCCCCTTCTGTGGCGGATGCTCTAACCACTAGGCGACTGGAGCTGTACCAAAGAAGATAGTCTGGTTGGATTTCTTTTGTGTGAGATAAAGTCATTGATCATTTGTGTGAGATAAAGTCATTGATCATTTGTGTGAGATAAAGTCATTGATCTTTTGTGTGAGATAAAGTCATTGATCTTTTGTGTGAGATAAAGTCATTGATCTTTTGTGTGAGATAAAGTCATTGATCATTTGCCTCGGTATAGTGGCTTTCTGATGGTAAAGTTGTAATTGTACCCCACATAGAATCTAAATTGCTAATTGTATATTGGATTGAGAATATACAGGTAAGATTTCAAAGCTGATCCATACACAATCTAGCTGAAGTCAAGTTTCAGTTTTACTAATGACCGGTATCACTCAAATCCAGGTTGGCTAAAAATAATCAAAAGATTAAAGCATAACTGAAAAATGTTTCAAAATGTTGGCACTATATATTGTTAATACATGAAATAAATAACAATGTTAAATGTTAACTGAAAAGATATTTCAACCCAAGTAGCATTGGATGACACAATCTGATAATGCTGCTGGATAAGCCAGAAGATTGACTTGATTAGCCAGCAGATTTGACTGGATTAGTCAGCAGATGGACTGGATTAGCCAGCAGATGGACTGGATTAGCCAGCAGATAGACTGGATTAACCAGCAGATGGACTGGATTAGCCAGCAGATAGACTGGATTAACCAGCAGATGGACTGGATTAGCCAGCAGATGAACCAGATTATCTTTGCTTACTGAAGGTCCCTGTAAGATCTAAATTAATGTTCCAACAAATGGCTCATAGGGTACATTAGTTACTGCAGTTCCCCTGCATGACCTAAATCCAAACAGTCTAACTTCAAGATTGTGGGCCTAATGTGGCCCACAGGTAAATTTGTATGACCTGCACTGATACAAAAAGTCAGGAATATAATTATAATATAATATTATATGTATCATGTATGGCCCATGGACTTGACATATTTGGCCCATGTGATTCACAGTGTTAAGATGTTGGACCACTCTAAATGAAATGTTCTTATCTTCTCAAATGTCTCTGATAAGATATGATACCAAATTGTGTTTACTAACCACATTATGGTATACACTAATGTAGTTCATACCCAAACATGACTCTTGTACTGAAAGAACCATCAGAAACCAATAATTGGAAAACAGTAAAACAGAATGTTACATCCAGTAACGTGCTTGCAGATTTAACCTACATGCTGAAAACAAAATAATGCAGACCTTCATCAATATAGGCATAGCTGATGTAATCTCAGATTCTATGGGGACATTCATCAATATATGCATGACTGATGTAATCTCAGATTCTGTGGGGACCTTCATCAATATATGCAAGCTGATTTAATCTCAGATTCTATGGGGACCTTCATCAATATATGCATAGCTGATGTAATCTAAGATTCTATGGGGACCTTCATCAATGTATGTATAGTTGATGTTAACTCATTTTATGCAGAAGCTATGGTAGCTCAGTTGGTAGAATATTAGACTGGTAATCAAATAGTCACAGGTTCAATATTCACTAAGGCCAGGCCAGGTTGTTGACTTAATGTATCCTATTGTAAGGGTCTTAGCTTCAATTTTCTCTTCATGCTAGTTTAGCCAATATTGTTAAAAGTGTCTTTACCCCCACCCCACCCCAAAAAATACAACAGATTCTAGATTGCTATAGTTTCAATATTATTTCAGTGTAAATCCCCATTGACTAAGAACAAAACACAAAAAACATGCAGTGTAATGTACTGCATCACATTTACAATATGCAATGCCCTGCAAATGATGGGCCAGCAGCACTCAGCAAACATGGAATCACTTCTGGGGTATAAACCAGGAGAAGACTCCAATAATCAACTAAAAACATGGGTGGTCCCCTATTCAAACAATTATAGTTTTGATAATTTAAAGTGCTAAATATTATACATTAATTTTGTATGAGAATTTTGGAAGCAAAAGAAAACAAATCAATTCTTACCCGTTAATAGTCCTATATTAATGAAATTAAACAGCTCATCAGACCCAATTTTAAAACCCCTACATCACAAAAAGGGTCCACACTTCTCCTGTCCATGAAGCAAAACAAACAGCTACTAGCCCTGAAAGGAAGCCCAATACATTTCTGAAATTGACAATTTTCACTGACAGGCTGCCAACAATATCTGAATGAAACCAAATAGCCCAGACTTAATTGTTGCTCAGGAGTAAACAATAGGAAATTACAAAGAGCTCCTACCAGTAGCTAACAATTGATTAATAAAAGCCATATCAAGCCATCAATTTTACCATGAATCGAGCTCAGAGTTTATACAAAATAACAAAATTACGGAACAATTGACTCTCTATTTGATTAGGGTAGAGAATAGGAAGGGAACTAGTCTGTGTTTAATCTCTCTCAAAAATTGCACTTGTTGACACATTATAAAATTTAAAGAAGCTTTTGTATTAAGCTGAGAACCAACTGAAGATTAAAAAGATTAATGGTTAAATTTAAAGGGAACAAAATAAAAAATATTTGATGTGATGAAAACCATGAACAATTGCACTGTATGAAAGTACTACCTGGATATTTTTTTACATCAAGAAGGTAACTTACATGTATAATATTGTCATACTTGGACTATTAAAAAGAAAATAATGTACACAGCATGCTGGCTTTTCTGAAAGCATAATCTTACACAAAAATGACATGTCTCATCATTAAAATGGCAACAAAAAGTCACATTGTCTATCTGACCCTTTTTAACACATAGAAAGGGTGTAGACTGCATGATAGTACATATATATCATGCTACTAGGTGAACATAAACAAAGAAAGTAAGAAAAATAATCTACATTGACTAAATCTTGGTCAAGTGAAGGATGTTATTTTACGTACCTTCAGTCATTAACAAGACTTAAATAGATGTAAATTAAACGCCATTGTTCTATTTTGAATCCATCAATAAATGAAGACAAAAAAATAGAAATAAATATTACATAGGCAATAATAACAATATTAAATGACTGAGACAGCCAATTAACAGCAACAGAATCAAGAACAATAGCCATTGGGGGTTGGGGAGGGGGAGAAGTGAAGAATGTTGACCATTCACACAATTATTTTTATCACAAAGAGCACAGCACAAATTATGGTAAATAAATTTTTTCTTGTGTACATAGATGAATCTTTGTTTTTTTTTAAAAAAAATATTTGACACAAGTTCAAAGATGTTAAGAATGAAATATGTAGGTGAAATTCTGATTATAGAATTTTATGAAATGAAACTTGTAAGCACTATTCTCTTAATGCTGAGCACCAAAAAATACATAATGCAAAGGATATCAGAGTCTATGTTGTTTGTAATTGAATTTGACTGATATAATATACTATATTACAGTAAAACCTGTCTTGAGAGACCACTGCCACCATGAGGGACCACCTGTTTTGAGAGACCAGAATCTCCATGCACAGATTTATTCATTATATAGTGTTGTGACCTGTTATGAGAGACCACCTGTCTTGAGAGACCATTATTTTTTGGCAGAAGGGGTGGTCTTTCAAGACAGGTTCTACTGTATTATATATGATATAACTGACTGATATAAGTGAGTATATATGGTACTTTTATTTAACCCTTTGACCCCATCCTGGTCCACTGTCACACTCATGGTCTGAACCCTTGTACTTAATTGAACCCAATTTAGAAGTCACATACCAAGCTTAAAAGCTGTATCTTGGACTGTAACAAAAGTTTGTGGAGTGTCAGGAAAGTACCAAATCGGTTTCAGAAGATTCTATATTTTTGCCTTTGACCCCTGTCCTGGGGATCTATTACAATTGGAATCACCTGATATGACACCTATGAAGATGTGATTTATTAATGACCCAAGTTTTCAACTTCCTATGACCCCTTCCATTTCTCTGGCGATCCAAGGGATACACTGGAATTCTGAAACATTCTTGGAAATTTGCACTCCATAGGGAAGGGACAAATGGACCAGCTTTTGTGTTTACAAGAAATGTGACATAAAATTATATATGCACAGACGTACACAAAGCTAGTGAAACATTTTTAAATTGAAAAGAGGGCTTAAAAAGTGAATGCCCTTTACTTCTTAACCCCTAAATTCAATGATTCTAAAAACTAACGACATTCTTAATTTTTATACAATAAGGAAAGAACATGCTTCTCTTTAAAAATGAAAGCAAATTATTTCATCAATATATAGCAGCAGTAAATAATCAAGTTGCAGACACAAGAAAACAAAATTCTACTTTTACCTTATGCGGGTACGTACAATCAAACTGCAAACAACAATTATCCTAATCTGATGCAGCATAATACACCAGCAGGTCTGCTGTTTTTTTCAACCGATTACCCTAACAAACTGCACAGACCCAGATCTGCCAGCACGTTATGTGACAGACCTGAGTCTGTGCAGTTTGCAGCTGGACTAGTCTTATAAGTGAGTACATATGGTAATTCATTTTTTGCCCATGAATATGCAAAGGCTGGGTAATCAGTTTATACAGTTATCATAGAAAAATACATTTTAGGATTGCTAAGTAGAATCTTTCAATGAAAATCACTGATGTCAGCACATTAATGTCAAGGACAGTCTCAAGTCAAGGACAGTCCATGCAAGACTTGTACAAAAGAAGAGGTTAACACAAAATTAAAAACAAATGTTTTTGCAAAAACAATCTGACAAGAAAAATGTTTATACTTGATCTTGTTCACAAACATCTTATCCTTTGTTCCACCAAATCAGATTTTCAGTATAAATATTAACTGTCAAATCCCAGTGCAAATAAAAATGTAAAATACATGTATATCATAAGGAGGTTAGCTTGCTGGAATCACAAGGTAAAGGTCACAGGTTTGCATCCTGCCCAGATCAGTCTGGGTTGACTGCTGCGATGTGGCTCATGGCCAGGCATTCTACTCTCACTGCCTTGGCTCAATATTGCCTTTTATTTGTTGACATGCCCTTAAATGTCATATAAATTTCCCAATATGCATCTGTTATCAAATACAAGTGGCATTAACATAAAGTGGACTTTTCTTTGTTGGCTATTCTGATACTATCATCCTAGTTGGTTTTATGTCCAACTGCAAGCCCTGGATTTTGGCCTACATTTGTAAAACTTAAAAACTGACCACTACATGTCTGCCCCATCCCTCCCCAGTAATTCTCTGACACCCCTGTAATTGTTTCACCACTACTGATTATTCTCAACAAACTGCTTAGACTGCGATCTGGTGGTGCATAATGAGATGACAGATCCGGATCCATGCTGTTTGCATTCAGATATGACAGGTAAGCAAGTATATGTAGTACATGACAGATCCTGAACAGATATAATAACAGAAAAGAAGTACTCAAATTACAGGCCTGGAGTACATCAGAATAATTTCTGACAACTTTTCCAATTATGGCAAGATTGGGCTTTGTTTAGTTAATTAATGGTTGTGAATGAAATGGTCATGATATTGTAGGACATTTACAATTAGGCTTTATAGCTTTTCATTAGTCATTGATAGAGAAGAACATTGTAATTTTTCCTAATAGGTCATTTACAATTACAGGGAAATTCCCTTTGATTTAAGTAGGAAAGACACAAGAGTTATCTAGTGATAAGGTAACTTAACCCACCTACCTATTACTTCCTCCCCCTCCCCTCCCCTCCCCCCAAAAAAAACTATTTGAAAGTACCATGTGATCCATCATTCTTAATTCTTTTGATTCTTATTTGAGAATCATATGGTAAAGTGCTATCTATTTATATACTACTAATGGTGCTGTTTTTTTTTGTTAACATTAAGAAACATTAAATCGTCCGTACTTATATGTTGAGACCAACTGCAAACTGCACAGACCCAGATGTGAGACCACATAATGCACTGGCAGGTCTGTGTCTGTGCAGTTTGTTAGGAGTAATCAGTATAACAAATAATAGAAACCCTGATCTGCAGGCGCATTATTCTAATACCGATCAGAATCTTTGTTATTTTCAATTTGGCATGACTTATAAGTGAATACATACGGTATGTGGAAAATTCTATGTATAAAGGACACCTGTACTCAACTTACTTGGGATGCATATCAAGTTAGGATGAACAGTTGGAGAATTATGCTCTGAAACTAAACATTTATTGGACAGACAGACACATAGACAGACAGACCAACAGCTTTATCCCTATACTACAATAATGGGTTGGAAAGAAAAACAAGACAATGGAGTCATCCACATGTCCTGCACCAATTACATTTCTCAAGGGCAACGAAGACAAAATGTTTGGATTCTGGTCAGGTCACAGGTTCCAACCCAAGCTGAGTCATACCAAAGACTTATAAAGAAAGGTACTTGCAGCTGCCTCGCTTGGTGGTCAGCATTAAGAAAATAGTGTTAGGACTGGCTGGCATGGTGTCGGGATAATGTGACTGAGTGGGATAATAATGCACATGTAAATTTGGGCCTATGTTGTTTTTCTTGTACTGATTACCTCTTACAAACTGCACAGACCCAGATCTGCTGACACCTAATGATCTCCATCTGTGCAGTTTTGCAGTTGGACTTGTCTTATAAACAATATACATGTATACATTCGTTTTGGAGTTTATCCCTGGAAACAAAAGTGTGGATAAAAGATGACTGGATGAACAAATTGACAAAACATTAAATATATAGAAACCACAGAATTTTGTATAGCAAAAGACACACCTTCCAAATGTCTAATATGTGTACCAAGATCTGTAAGAGATATATTTAATGGTTTTGGTGTTACACCCTGGAAACAAAAATGTAAATAAGCTTCCCTCTATGGCCACACTGGGAAAAGAAAGTGCTGATAATGGAAGCATGAATGAACAACACAAAAGCATTGTAACTGAAGAATTGCTAATAGAAAAGGACACATATGGAGTATTAATCCATGTATGTTTATCAAGTTCTAAAGAGATACCATTAGCAGTCTGAGAGCTATGCTCTTGAAATTAAATTATTTACAGGCAGACAAATACATGGATAGACTTTGCTATACACAGCGCCACCTACCTATAAATAATAAAAATTAATGACGTATGTGATCACCATTGTTTACAAACCAAACCATACAAAACTACCAAATGAATCGGCTTTCACTTATTAGAGATCATTCCATTATCAGAATGAAAATTACTGGCTTGCAAGAAAAGCTGATCAAAAGACAGGCAAATACATGGATAGACCTTGCTAAATAAGGATTAAAAATAAATGACCATAACTGTTCACAAGCCAAATCATACAAAGCTACCAAATTAATAATCTTCCTCTTATTCGGGCGTGGGGGGGGGGTCCATCATAAGGAATTATGTTTTTTTTACTTGCATCAAGAAAAGCAGATCATGACGGAGATAACGACTGTAGTTAACCATATGGTGGCAAATTGAGCCTTAAATCATGGATAAAACCAGTAATTGATTTCACAATCTCCTTAATTGACAGATCTTTTCTGCATAAAGACTTCCAAGATTAACTAGCAATGTGAAAAAGAATGTGTTATTATCCACCCTTAATTTTAAGCTTCAAAAGCAGGTTAGACTAGTCGCATGTATTTGGAGGCAAATTCCAGAAGCAAATGACATTGTTCAAATCAATGCATTCCAGTGAAATAGAAGTGTGCAAGTTGTATTTTCCAACACATGGCATATCATCAGAAATAAGAACTGTGTGATAATTATTAGACATATATACATGTGTGTGTGTGTGTGTATATATATATATATATATATATATATATATATATATATGCTTATAACTGCAAATTGCACATACCCAAATCTGTCATCACATAATGCACCAGCAGATCTGTGTCTCAGAAGTTTGTATACCAACAGATCTGTGTCTCAGAAGTTTGTATGGGGTAATCAGTAAAAGAAACAGCATAGACCCTAAGCTACAGATGCCTTATGCTTTTGCCAATCATGATATTTGTTGCATGTAGTTTGACTTGACTGAATGCAAGATTGAACCTTTTTTGTTTTGTACCATCTACATGTGAAAAGAAGCAAAATCTCATGCTGACATGACCATTTGTTCTGAAGCAATGGGGGTGGGGTGGGGTGGCAATAACAATATTTTCAAGATGACCACCAAGGAGACCTGACCATCATCATTTTCACATATCATAAGAAATATTTAATTGAAAATTAAATGTTAATGACACCAAGTAGCAATGATAAGATTTTCAATATGTCTGCCATGGTAGCCATACTGGAGATCTGATCACCCCTATTTTCCATTAGAAACAATTTGAGATTATAAGATGTCTTTTAAAGAAAACCCCATGTCAATATGGCCATCGGTTCAGGTGAAGTTGTAATTATAATGAGGTTTCTAGATTCTTAAGAGCTGATCATTTAGGACTAACTGCATATGAAACACTCATAAACCCAATTCTGAAAGGGCCAGCCTTTAAAGAGATTTTCAAAATGGCACTATATTGCCATGTTGGATATCTGATTGGCAACAACATACTGATAAGGCAAGAAGTAATGATAAAAAGATTTCAAAGATTGCCAAAATATTGGCTGTCAGGCCAGCACATTTTACAATTGGCACTGAAATGGCCATATTTTATGACTGTGGAGCACCATTTTTCCTTTACATGTATAACCAAGTAGATTCCAGGATGATTGTGTGTAAAATTTCATGGCAATGCTGTCAGTGGTTTTGATGGAGTTAAAGAATAAAATAATTTTGCAAACGGACAGATGGCTGACATGACAGGCTACTCTATCAGCTCTTATTGTCACTGACCAGAAGAACTCAAGAAGTAAAACATAATTACCATCAAATTATACCATATATATCACTTACTCAATGTATACATATGAAAACAATGCAGAAATTAACTTGATACCACATTGTTTGGCAAATAAAGCAAAGTCTTACATTAGTATTATTACCTGTCTTCCATTCTAATCAAAGATTATACTATCTTCCATGCATGTCAAAGAATTCTAAAAGTAAAACTGCATCCTCCACATTTGCTGCAACATCATGTAGCATATGAAGACACTGAATGGACAAGCATATTTATATTCTTCCAGGGTGTCTGAGTCCTTTCAAAATCAATCAATGACAAAGCTTTAAAGCTCTCAAGAATTCAAGCTTCTTTGAGCATTGGTGTAAACATAGGTTTGGTTTCATGTTTTATGGCACAGCAACACAAGTATGTTATTTAGATCCATGGCAACTGGAGTAAAAATGCATTGCTCATGGACACACTGCATCAGCATTTTTGGGCTGGTAGAATGTCAAAGTCCAACTTCCTATAATCTATACACATGGTGTAAATGAAGATAGATATTTGTATTAGGTTGAAAAAACTTTCAATCCATTCACATGGCTGGGGCCTGCTGTGAACTGAACAGCTACCATTGTCAGCCACACTCCCTCATCCCTTACCTTGGTGATGTGATTATACAGTAGGGCTTTTAACACATTCAAGGCTAATTTGTACTCTTCAAATGGATATGTTGTTGAATATACAATTTCACCATTAGCATCACCAGATATTGGTTACAATTGTGTGCCCAATAAAAGTGTCATACCTGAAAAGCAATTATGTCATTTAAAGTGGATACATTTTGTCCCAGTCCAGTATAAATGCCCATATCTGATGTCAACTAACAAAATTCAGCAAGTAATTACAGTACCATCTCACTGTTAGTACTGTGTTATCACATGAACGAAAATGACAATTAAGAAATTATCTGTAATAATAGCCAAATAAACACATAATGGTCATCGAGTTCTGCACTCGTCTGACAAAAAATCCATGGCTCAGAATCTCTGTCTGTCAGTCATACATACAAGCATACACAAAAACCGATCATCAAATCAGATCAAATGAAAGATAAAATTCCTTTATTTAGAGTATTTTTTAAGACAAATAAGACAAAAATGTAACTTATTAAGGGGATCTTAAAGTAACTGAAACAAATACATGTGACAGAGATGTCAGTTTAAGACAAATCAGAAGTTTTACTTCCAAAGAGGCAGGATTTTCAAGAAGAATGGTGAATTTTCAATTGCAGTACATGTATCTGATTTTCTTATCCCAATGTGCTGGACCCTAAGTTTGGGTCACTATGTGAGTAGGATTTTTCTATTTGCGTGGGAATGTTTGTGTGATTTACGAATCAGAGAACATTATTTTGACAAAATCTGAAAAATATTCAGCTACCATTAATGGGAGACCATGATCAGGTATATAGTTGGCAAACAGGTCTCAGCACATATACCTTTATCCACATTTGATGCAGAATCTATGAACATGATTTTCAATGATGGCAAATTCATTGCATGTTTAGAATGTTGCGTGACATGTAATGTCATTCTTTTACAGTAGCAAATTTTGTTCTTTCAACTTGATTCCAATCACTGAAATTTATGTTCTCATCAATCAATTTCATATAATTTTGATTACTTAGGTTTTGGTTACTTAGCATTGGGAGAAAATGCAGAGTTAGACATCTCAACCAACTGTAAACTCTGACACCAAACCAACACTGTCTTATGCTGATTGAGCTCCTCAGAACCATAATCAATTAATCTCTTTAATTCCTTAGCCACTGACCCACTATAATTCATTTCAATAAAATTCAAACACTGAAGCCAACCAACCAAGCTGATAGGATCAAAGGAGTGTTAATTGCTTCAAGATGCTTGAAATTATCAATGTAATCATCCGGTCCTGCTTAAGCTATTCAGAATCATATGATCACAAGCAGCATTACCACCAATATAGGACACCTGAAGGTGTGAGCAAATAAACATTTCAATAATCCTTTTGTGTATACTGGAGATTTCATTTAGTGACAAGAGGAATATAAGACACCTCTCATCTCAGGAATCCCAGTATTGGAACCTTGCAGAAATGATAACCTGTTTAAACTTGTATTTCGCATCTATCCAAAAGTGGTGTTGATAAGTATCAATATCTAGCTCATTTTATATATAACACTGTTAATTTAATATTGATGATAAACACTATCTACAATCTTGGGGCCCTGAGTGGCCGAGTGGTCTAAAGCGCTTTCCGTTATGGATCACTGCCATCTCACCTCTGTCTGCATTTGTTCGAGTCTAAGATTTGGCTAAATGTAGTTATGTGAGAAAGCTTTCCAGTAGCTTCTCATGGGTCAGTGGTTCTTTCCAGGAGTTTTCCGGGTTCTTCCTCCACCATTTATACTGGCCGCCATATATAGCCTATATTGTGCTTAAATATGGCGTTAAACCATAAAAAACAAAAACAATCTACAATCTTATTACATAAACTCTGTGTGTGTGTGTGTTCTATAAATTACAACAAACATTACTTTCAAGCTTTTTATGAGTAAAACAATTTTTAAAAAAAATTTAAATTTCCAGACTCCCACTAGAAAATTGCAATTGTCATCCCCCAAGGCCTTGAAGGCATACTCAATTCTACGTTAAAAGCATTAAAAAGGCTAGGCTTAGAGGCTATGCTACTAATAATTTCATGGAAGCAGAGGGTTCAGTCTAAGACTGTGAGTGTTAGGATCACTGGTCCATCAAGATTTTTAAGAGGGCAACCATTAATCTGACATGGGCAATCATGTTTCCTCACCTCTTGGCTAATTTTTAATGGAAGATCAGATAATAAATGTACCCGATAATTATGCTTACATTAATTAATTTTTTTTCTCAAACAGCAGAATATGGTATTATTTTTAATAGTGAGTAAGAATGAATCAAAATTACTTTATGGTTCAATATTCTGAAATAAATAATTTATTGTTTTAATTTCTTTCAGATAATACATATACATAAATCTGTCACATTTGTAATGAAGATTAGAATTAGAAAACCATCACAATGAATAGTTTCAGACATTCGTGTTGAAAATTCCAACTGATGTTCATCAACTTCAATCTTAAGAGTGATCCAATTTCTTGGAACCAGCTATTGTGGCTAGGCAACTTGCTCATAATGTATTACCATGGTTTAATTGCAGCTATTGTAGCTAGGCAACTTGCTCATAATGTATTACCATGGTTCAATTGCAGCTATTGTAGTTAGGAAACTTGCTCATAATGTATTATCATGGTTCAATTGTATAGTATTTTTATAAGTGGCACACTGACACAATGATTTAATTATCTTTAACTGTACTGTGCATCAATTTCAGCTTTTAAGCACCACCCTGGTGTTAAATGATTTTTCTATGGGGTTAGTGACATTTTTATGGTGGCTATAGCACTGAGATTGACTTCTGAAAGTGTCAAGCAATTGAAATTATAATATTCACCTGGAATTAACCATATGTCTTAAATCATGTCTTGAAATTTTATCAAAAGTTATGTTCAGACCAGGACAGCAGAATAATAATGAAATATATCACAAGACTTTCCTAGAAATACATTCTTCATTTTGGATTATTTAATTACCTTAGCATAATATAACCCCTATGTGTTGATGAGTTGCTAAATACAAAAAAAATCAATGAATTCATCAATTCTTCAAGGAAAGCTTGGATCAATCAATAAATCCAATTCTTCCTAAATGAAAAGCTTACTACTGTATATATTTTAGAATACTTGGAAATTAAAAAAATGTACAATCATATGTATTTATGCACAAGTGTCCTAATTTTATATTTTCGAGTTTCATCTTGATATTCTTTGTAATCTCTTGATATCTGATGCTTATTTTTTTTAACAAATTATAAAATAAAATAAAGATTGGTTCATTACTTTGTCAGAAGGATTGCCAATGTTTTTTGACCTAAATTTAAAATAATTACAAGGGTAATTAGGGAATTGTGACCTGAATTTCAAGTTGATATATCCCATGTCTTCAGATAATTACAAGGGTAATTAGGGCATTGTGACCTTAATTTCAGGTTTGATATCTTGTCTTCAGATAATTACAAGGGTAATTAGGACATTGTGACCTTAATTTCAGGGTAGATATCCTGTGTATTCAGATAATTACAAGGGTAATTAGGGCATTGTGACCTGAACTATTTTCATCTTGGCATTACTACACCAGAAGGATAAGGAAAAGATTTTTATGGATTACCTATCCAACCTACCTTGCCAGATTCATTTGCATCAAGCTGAATAATAATTTTGGATTAAAGGTATAACAGTGGTTTGTTTACATTTTGAATATCCACTGAAGGAACCTGCAGACAGCATTATAGAGACTGACATGGAAAAATATATATGAAACACATTTTAAAAAAACACATAAACCATCTAGTAATGGTAAAGACAGTCAATTGATCCATGAAGAACTCTCATCTTCTTAGTCTGTGAAGGTTTCTCCTTTGCTACCAGGTTCAAACTGAACTGCTAATAACAGTACTTATGTGGGGGTTTTAAATTACATTTTATGAATACCTCTATTATGTGCTTAGAAAGACACTCAAGGTCTCCAATGTTATGACATACCAGCAGGTTTAAATCACAGGGGCACATTTCCTAATTCAGCAATATGTCATTAACTTTGTGTAACAAGTGCAAGGTGTGTGCCATTACATTATGTATCCAATGTCAATACACTATATAAGAATGATATCTACCAATAAAACCCAACAAAGAAGCAACATTAAAAACAGAATATTATCAATTAATTCAGAGACAATAAATATCCAAAACTGTAATGTATAAAACTTCATCTACATTACTTTTGACTCGGTAAAGATATCATAATAACTCTAAAGTTCTGACTGGCTGACTAAATGGACAGTGTGCAGCTTTCATTGGTTAGGGGAGATAACACTTGACTATCAGAAGTATAGGTGAGACAATATTTGATTATGAGTGAGCACCAGTGTCACAGCTGAAGTTATATGACATCACCTTATATCATACAATCTACAAAAACCTATTATTGCATTCTCGCTTGGGAACTGTCCTTCCTCTCTGTTGTCTTGGTGTGATATAGTGATCTTGGACTTGGGTACTATGTCCCACAAAACAAGAGGCAAAATTGGGTCTGATATCACTCACCCATCTTACATAACAGTTGACCATTTCCCTAAAGCAGGCATAGGCATTATTGTAAGAACACATACATGTACTATGTAAATTATCTCCCAAACTTTATATTATGTTGACTTTACCTATTTTACTATAACTAGATAAAAATTCTTTCTAAAACCAAATGCTTTATATATTGTTTTTCATAATCAAAGTCATTCACAAAACTTGACAATAATAAACCCAACAAAAACAACAACATGGTTTCAAGAGAGGCATCAATATCAGTCAGTCAGATTCAAATAGACTTCATTAATATGCTTGGATATATGCTACTTTTTAAACCACCATGACATTGATGGTACAAGATCAAACACTGGATTCAGAATTATGGGCTTTGGACTGGTAAAACTCAACCATGGAAGATCATCTCATACATATCAATATATTACTGAAGCAGTCTAAGATCTTGATTATATTTCAGGTCTAGTTAGATATAAGATTTTAATGACAAAAACATTTTACTGCACAAGTCTAATTAAAAAACACAGCTCAGTAGTGGTAACAGGCTCATTCAGTCATGCAGTTACTTTTAAATATCTCGATCTCTGAAAATATTGGAGTTCTGTAATGACAAATGCACATAATAAATTTCAAAATCCTAAAATAAGCAAAGATTTTAAACCTGCACGTGAAACGTTTTTTTCCCCACAGATACCAAAGCTATCTAGTACAGCCAACATAGAAAAGTACATTAGCTCCCACTAGCCATGTACATGTACTTAAAATGTTTTGTTAATAAATACATGTTTATAAATGTGAATAGCAATGACTGTGAACTGCCATTAGAAAATGACTTGGCAGAGAGTCTGCTGACTGAAATAGATGACATGAATAAATAGTGGATCCTTATCTGACAATGCATTATATGATGGCAGCTCTCCAAGGCCTCGGATCGGATGGCGTGCTTAACATGTCAAAATACATGCATCTATTGTTGGTAAAATTCATTCAGCAGACATGCACACAGCATTGCTATTTTTTTGTTGTAGCCCATGTTTCCTCTTGATGCTTCCCCATCCCATGTAAGTTATCTGAATTGTTGTTACAGTGACAGGTGAGAGAACATTCACTATAATTAAAAAAAAACGGGCATTTGCCAAGGCAGTTGCTTCACACAGGGGCTAACACAAGTGAATGACCTTATCTTGAATACTAGCTGCCTCAAAACAATAACCAGATACTATAGAGTGAGCAGAGTGTAGTTGGCTTCATCTTATATACAAGTCTACATGGCAATGAAGCAACACATGATGAAAACTCAAAACATCTTTCATTGCTAAATTAACCAACCACCAACATGGACAGCATACAAAAACTGCATGGTATCTTCAGTAAAAATTATTAATGTACTTCTGCAATGTTTTTATAATCCAATTACTGTCCATTAGGAATTTGTTACTAATAGTAATAACAGGCTTTCAATACAACAACATCACACAAAATGTCTATTTCTATGTTCTATATCAGGGGTGTAAAAATCATTGCTATAACAGGCCAGATTTAACATAAACGTGCCTCACTCTGGCCATGTGTATCATGAACTTATATTAAGCATATAAATTTGACACTAATAAGAGACCTGGTCTTTGGTCAGGACTGCTGAGCCTGACATCCCTGTTCTAATACATTGGTAATGGATGCTACTCCTGTTCAATTTAGCTTCTGTGCAATTTAGCTCCAATCAAATTTGACATAAAAAGGTTCAATCAAGACTAAAATCAAATCTGCAGTCCCACCTGAAAATCTGACAGTGACCACTTAGGGGTCATGTTTTGGTGACCTGTGCTATTGTTATCAGCTAATCAGATGAAGTCATACCTTTGCATTTGGGAATCTGAGCAGTGTGGCTGATAAGCCAAATGATTTTATTCACTTTAAAAAAAATTCTGAAAGCTGCATTTCTATTGTCTAATTCCAAGGTCACCAGAACATGATCCCCAAAGGGTAACTGTTAGATCTTCATCCATGACAGTGGAATTCTGATTTTAATCCGATTGTTAACTGATGCTAATTCTGAAGCCTCTCCTCTCATCTTGGATCTTATTTTCTTCAGACATATCTTGCTGCTTTCCCTAATAGCACAAGTAGCATTATTCCCCTTTCTTAAATGTCTATCATTTATTTCAATACACTAAACCAATTGAAACAGACTGTAACCAACCTACTCAGACACATGAACCCTTGCAATATTAAATATCTGATAGGGTCAGGTCTAAACTGTAACTGAGCTCTGGTACCCCCAAGTCCCACATCTGTCCTGCATCCATAGCTACTGATTTTTGCATCAGGAACAATTAACACTGACCCATATCCTGAACCTCTGGCTAACTTAATTTCTTTGATTTGGGCAATGATGCAATGAATGAAATAGCCTTTTCACTTTAATTTCTTTGATTTGGGCAATGATGCAATGAATGGAATAGCCTTTTCACTTTAAGACAAGCGGAATCCTTCCCTTGAATGTTAAACCACACAACTTGATATTGAAAATACATCAAACAAATTTGATTATTTTTTATAAAACAAATTACCTAGTCTGGGATGGAATCGAGTTTCTGGCCTTTACATTACATTTGCCCTCATAATAATGTAGCCAGTGGATACTGATCAGACATTTATTATAAGAATATTAAAAGATTATATTATTTATTATAAACAATATGAAAACATTAATGTATTTCATGAACAGGGACTGTGTGTAATGTCATAATGAATCAATATTGTTTAATTTTAAAAACTGATAAGGAGATGGCTTCATTTTTACTTAAAAGCAATTGTTTATTACAATTACATTTACATGCCAAAGGGATGGATCTACCTATTTTTTCTGGATCTTTCAATGAGGGCTGTCTATATTTAATCCTCTTAGTCCTTGATAGACAAAGCGTATCCAACAACTCTGATATATTTGACAGGATAATAAAGTGTGCTTTATAGCAAATGTCATAATTACAAAATGGTCGAAGCCTTTCAGTTCTTTATATATCTGTCTTTTTAAAGGTTGACAGCTGATCTTCATGTATACAAATGATTTCCAGTAAGTTAAAGAATTCTTATATTTGACAATTAGCAAGAAAACATAAATTTAATTATCATTTACTAGTACATGTATACTCAATTATAAGCAGAGTCCAACAGCAGCTTGAACCTACCCAGATCTGACATCACACAATGTGCTGGCAGATCTGGGTCTATGCAGTTTGTTAGGAGTAATCAATAAGACAACATAGACCCTAATCTGCAGGTGCATTATGCAATAGCAGATCAGGATCATTGCTCTTTGCAGTTTGACTCAACTTATCAGCGAGTACATACAGAATGAAGGGTGGCAAAATAAATTTTTCAGAGTAACATTTGCAATGGGTCCTACACTTCTTTCCTTAATATCTGAACAATTCAATGAACTATCTGAACAATTCAATGAACAGCTACTGGAATCAGCTTTTTTTAAATCTTGTCAACATATACAGTTTAACACATGGTTTATAGGTGCCCACACAGACAGTTTTTTTTTTTTTTTTTTTTTTTTTTTTTTTTTTTTTTTTTTTTTTTTATTGCAGTGCCCCCAGGGACTGATCTTCACAGCAATAAACATGACATGAATGGCTATTAGATTTTGCTTCCAACAGCCTAGCAAGATGTTTCATTAGCTTGCTGAATGACTGGTATAAATGGAAGATGTGGCCAAAGCACTGATGTACAGTGTAAAGAGCCTACGGGGACGATGCACTTAAAACAAATAAAGTCAGTCAAGCACTGATGTTAATAGGCTTTTCTTTGAGCTTTAAATTAAGAACTGACCACAATATCTTAATAGAAGAACACTTGTTATTGAATTAATTCCACTCAACAAGAGATCCAAGTCAACCTGATAACACTCACCTGACCTACTGAACTGTTGGTCATTACACTATGCAGATGTATATACCAGTGCAGTCCAAGAACACAATCTGTATAAACTATTTCCTGTTGATTTGATCTACTTTATTTAGTCCAATACAAATTTATTTGAAAGATAAAGTCCTAGTTACTATGAATAGTCATCCAAGAGTAAAATTTACCATTGAAGTTTTAATTTTTTATTTACAATTTCACATAGCATTCACATAATTTCAGTTATTATTTTAAAAATAATTGAAAGATTCTATATATATATATATATATATATATATATATATATATATATATATATATATATATATATATATATATATATATATATATATATATATATATATAGGTACTAAAAGATAAAAATAGAAAATTTGATTTTTTTTTTAAAAATTGAATAATGGCAATGAATATGAAACAAATGTCATCAAATAATTGATGATGCATGTGATCATAAGATGGAAATTTGTTTCAGGCACTTTAATATCGCAAGAATAGAACAAACAATTTATTTCATCAAACAAATCAAACTTTCTTGCAAATAAGTAAGAATGTCAAATGAAAAATTTTTTTAAGAAATAATTTTCTATATATTGCTACAGTCTGAATTTTGCAGATGCCATTGTGAAATGTAGCAATTTTAAGTTGATGTATATAATTTTGCACATACTTATATCCACTGCATGTTTAAGGTACCTATTATTTGAATATATGTTAGGGACATGATTGATTCTTAAAAAAGGTTCCATTTTATAACTATTTCAGGTGAAACTGGACATGGGTGAATGAAGAATGGGTAATGTTTATTGAAATGTTGCTGAAACAGCATTTGTACTTGTTGAAATATTTGTCATAAATTGAAATTGTGCAAAAATTGGTATATTATTGGAAGCAAGAGAGAAATATAAAATTCTCCAATTCTAGAAGACATGTGTTAATAAAGGTGGTTAAATAAACCTGAATTCTAAGTGGCTAAGCTAAAAGTTTGCAGGGTGTTTCTCAGACAAAGTATTGTGTTTTAATAAAGGTTTACTCAGCAGAATAGGCCGTACATTTGCACAGGCCAAAAAAGTTCTAAACTGGGGTGAGGGAAGAGGGGAGGGTGTGAACCCTAAATCAGATTCTCCAAGAGATCTTTTTGGCAAGGGGAAAAACTCTTTGTAACTAACACCAGATAGTCAAAATTGGGGGATATTTCCATTGTTTTCCTTTAGAGAGATAACAGGCATTATAAAAAGGGCAAAATCCTGATTATTTTCTAACTGCTCTGAATTTCATTTGTATCTGCTGATCTTGTTCAAAATATAAACTCAGCAGATGATGCGATGACCTAAATCTATTGACCCAGTTTACTATAAAATCTTATATAGTATATATATATACTAAATAATAGTATTTTCTTCATTAATTAATAATTAATTGCATGCAGTTGCTGACAAAATCTTAAAAGTGTTACAACTATATTGAAGAAAAGAGTCTGTGGATGTATATAACAAGATGAACTTGCTTGCAAAAATCCAGTGTGATGAAGTAGTCTGGATTACCTAAGTAAAATTGAAGATCATTTCGGCAGATATTGCTAAGCATGAGCTGTACAAGGAACCCTGTCTGACCCCTATATTTGATGGAATTGTGTTACCAAAAGTGTGATTGTTGCTTGCAACATTAGAAATCTATTGATACATATCAGCACACAAGATAATTGGCCTCCTTGAACACCCTTTTTGTACAGCTTATAAAGCATCCCTGTTCTCCAGATTATATCAAAGGCCTCAACAAAATCTAAGAAACACATGAAAGATTTCCTTTCTTGTAATTTCTAATTGTCTATCGAATGTCTGGAGAAGCTAAAGGTTAGCAGTTATTCTGGGACTTTTTTTTCTGACTCTAAATTGAAAGTCATTTAATAGATCATATATCTCAGCACACAAGATTTTCATTTTCACATAAATGGGATTAGGTACTCTATGTATGCTTTCTTATATGTCAAATCCAACTACAAACTGTACAGGGGTAATCTGCCAAGGAAGATCTGGGTCTGTAGGGGTAATCTGCCAAGGAAGATCTTGGTCTGTAGGGGTGATCTGCCAAGGAAGATCTGGGTCTGTAGGGGTGATCTGCCATGGAAGATCTGGGTCTGTAGGGGTGATCTGCCAAGGAAGATCTTGGTCTGTAGGGGTAATCTGCCAAGGAAGATCTGGGTCTGTAGGGGTGATCTGCCAAGGAAGATCTGGGTCTGTGTGTTTAATTAGGAGTATCAGTAGAACAAACAACATAGACCCTGATCTGAAGGTGTATTGTTACGGCAGACCAGGATCTTTGTTGTTTGCATTTTGCCTGAATTTACAAAGGGATATACACAGTTCTAGTTACCATTACTGGACACAGTATTAGTTTCTGAATCTCAGCCTTAAATTACACTAGAAAAACATTTAAATTTTACACTGATTGGGAGGCCTAGGTTTTTATAGTGTTCCGCTCACATGGTAAAGTCTTGAATGTGCTGATATAATGTTGTGAGGCTGCCAATTAAAAGGGCCTGTGGCAATCATTCAGTTATAAGATTGTTAGATAGCTAGAAATTAGGAAATGGGGTTGCACACCTGTCTTATAATTTGGGACTGTAGGATGTTTAAATAATTAGGAAAATGTAATTACCAAACTGTAGCTCTGTTTGCCATTAGGAGTTAGAAACCAGTCATTTTAGCTTAGGACATGTTTGTCAGGAAATGGCATTTTTGGAAACTCCTAAAGATATATAGTACTCCATCATCATACTGCTGTCCAGGAAGCCATGGAATATACCATTTTATTTTGAGAATACCTTATAAGGATGTAAATAATGTGTGTATGTGACTTTTGCTATAATGTACAAGGTACCACTTCACTCATGCATACATAATGACAAATACATCAATACTATAGAGCTGTAATGGCTTCTATAACCATACCCATCTGATAATGGGAGACATGGTATAATGATGTCCTGAACTGAGATGAGTGATGTACACACACACACACACACACACACACACACACACACACACACACACACACACATGACTCTTATACTATGCTACTAAATAGCAGCTTACAAGGCACCCTTTACCTGCCTCCCACATTTAAGGTGAAATGTATGTAGGTTTCTCATCTTCCATAATTGATATGGGACTGGTTTATTACAGTACAAATGCTGTATTTTTTGCAACACAATATGTTTAGATAGAAAATAATTTTTTCACAGGTAACCAGGTAACTTATATACCAAGATTTAAAGAATTTTTAACCACCCTAATAAAATAACAAATCCTGATAATCCCACAAACCATTGGATTATGAATATAAACATATATTAGGATTCATAACAAGGTTACCTGATTTTGTATGTTTCTGTGTAAAGCAAATACCCTATGTAACTACTGTGTGGTTCGAGCATACATGTGTTCAACAGGGATGCACCCTGGTCTCACAACCCCAATGTAACTGTCCAAATAACAGACATTGGTTGGGAAAAATCAGAGAAAGCTGGATTACCCTCTCAGTTAACACTAATTAAAAAGAAACTTGTCAAAATAAAGTGACAAGTAATAGTAACAGGCAATGTTACAGATGAGAGAACAAGGAAATTGGAATTATGTACTTCTTATTGGGTAGGTCAGGATGACAAACAAATGTTTGAAAGACTTGCAATCCTAAATTTGCCCCATATATGATGTTCAAGCCAGTCTTTTAAAAACTTATGCATGTTGTACATGAGCTCCAAATCATGTCTGTGTGTGTGTGTGTGTGTGTGAGAGAGAGAGAGAGAGAGAGAGAGAGAGAGAGAGAGAGAGAGAGAGAGAGAGAGAGAGAGAGAGAGAGAGAGAGAGGGGGGATTTTTGTTCAAAGCTGTAAAAGTTAGAATGAGGATACAAAATCATGCTTCAATTATTACTTCCACTTCTATGAATCTGGTACACACAAGAAAAAGAAATATGACCAAACAACTTTTATGATTTTATACTGTTGAGTTGTAACTAAATATAAGCATTGATATTCATCCATTTACATAATGGTCTAATTATTAATGATCTCAAGCGCTACTTGATAAGGGTTATGCACCTTGGATACAGACACTGGATACACATGATAACATTACATCAACTCACATAATATATTATTTAATATGCCACACCCTGCTGTAGTGTAGTATGAAGAAAAAAAATCTTACCTGTGTCACAATGAAATTAGCACCCGCGAAGAAAACAACAAGCTCAGAGTCTAATGTTTTGGCTAATATCTTGTTCTAAACATCAGTATTATTATTATTTAAATACTTTATTTCCTCTGAATACAAAGGACTTCTTATAAGACATGACATTAGAACTGATCAACGGATACAGATTGTGAGGCTCAAATAACAAACTCATCGCATGTCCTCTCATTATCATCTCCTGCCGTCCCAAACTGTCAAACGGTTGCCATGAAACCCACAAATAACTGTAACAAAATTAATAAAAATTCACATTTCATACGAAATTTGCAGAGTATTTCAATTATGATGTCCATTTGTGAGCTGTCACTCTATTTCACTTTGTCTGTTGAAGTAATATCAACTGCTTTAATTGCTTCCATTGCACTGTTACTATAAATAACCACCTATAAGTCTAGTCAAACTGCAAACAACAAAGATCTGCCATAACATAATACACATACATATCAGGGTCTATGTTCTTCTGATAACTTCTAACAAACTGCATTCATCCAGACCGTCTGGTACATTATGTGAAGGCCAATCTGGGTCTGCATAGTTTGCAATTGGACTCCTCTTAAAAGCCTCTGCATGTATGTATGATTTACAGTTTTCCTAAATATAATTTCCAGCTGTTATGAATTGATATAGTTTTCTGCAAGGTAAATGGATATAACCATTAACATGATAGGGATCTCAAATATTTTACACATCTGGTGACTGCTTCTGGTTGGCAATCAAAACGCAGTCTACTTTAGGTTGAGTTTTTTGTCTTCCACAACCTAAACCATATCCCCCCCCCCCTCCAAACTGAGATCAAAATTTGCAACCCCTACTTAAATCTTTGATTAAAAGTTTAAACACAGTACAAACAGTTCTTCCTACTCTCCAATGCTCACTTCTATTCTATCACTTGCCTATAAGATCAATAACTAGCAGTTAAGCATACACTTCTATAGTACTTGTCATTATAGTACATCACTCAACATAAATTATAATACTCACTTCTTTAATCAAACATCTCTAAAGTCAAATACTTGCTTCTATAGTCTAACACTTGCCTGTAGAGTCCAACACTCACTTCTGTAGATAAATACACCTATATAGTGTAACACATGCATCTATGGTGTGTGTGGGTGTGTGATTTGGATATCTAATGTAGCTTTAACAAGTTTTCAGTCATACCGCAAAGATGTCTGCAGTGAGACAGTTTATAGTGATGTCTAGTACTGGGGCATCATGCTGCAGACATGTAGCATGATGTCCCACCCATTCACATTATCCTGACACCAGGCCAACCAGTCCTAACACTAACCTCTTAATGCTGAATGCCAAGCAAGGCAGCAGTCAGTATAATTTTTGTATCTTCATGTCCAAAAGAATCAAATGTTCAGAATGGATTTCAGATCCCAAAATGTACGTAGCACATTGGCATTGTCTAGAACTCCTTTGAATAATTCACAATAGTCCCAGAATATTTTTTTTATTAACCGAGCACTTTGTAATTACAATGAATGATCCCAATAAATGTCTCCTCTCAAGTTATCTAAACACAAAATAAATTACATCTGCAGACTGATTTTACAATATGAAAAAGAATCCGAAATAGGAATTAATCCAAAAAGGAATGAATCTGACTTCTCAGTTCTCTCCTTATGAACACCTTCAAGAGTCTATTATATTAAGACTATGTCACAATATACCCCACATAACAGATCTTACTACTTAATCTAATATTATAAAATACTTATTCGTATACTAACCAATCCAATGGAAATAATATAATTCTTCTAAGAACCCACCTGATCGCATCAGTCAGTGAGAAGTTACAACAAAGTTGTCAACGGATTTTATGATTAGAAACTTAACAAAACCTAATAATAAATCCTATTGCAATCTACTCATAATAGCTCAAGACAGAATTTTAGACCTGAGTACAAGTCAGCTATATACATGTAATATCTTGACAACAGATAACATTACAATTGACAATTATTACCAAAACTGTAAATAATAGAGACACAATCATGTACCAAGATAATGGTATAGAATGTTCCAAATGATTTGCCATAGTCATGAATGTCTTGATGTATCACAATTTTATCCAAAATGTCTTTGAATGAGTCCTCAATAATCCCAAAATAGTGCTTTAGTCCAATTAGTCAGTAATTTTTGTAATTCAAATGAATAATTTAAATAAATAATTCTCTTAAATTATATCTGAACAGACTATAAACTCTGATCAGATTCCCAATGACTGATATTAAACAGGTAAGAATAATCTGTTTACCACAACCTTTATACACAGACTGATACTTGACCTATGATGCAACTGTATATCTGGAAAACAACTGTAACTCTTAAATACTGTCAGGTTTTGAGCTTAAATGTTAGTAAACAACATGACAAAAATCTGGTGTGCACTACCTTCAGATATGACAATAGTCAGGTAGGCCAAAACACTGTCTTCAATCATGGACAAAGGTCAAGCCTACAATATAAATTAAATATATATAACAGATGTATCAACAGAGGATCTCATTAAAAATAGACATGATCTATGCTGACAGATCACAACACAGAAAGAAGAAGCAATGAATACTAAATCACAGTTGTTGGAAGTAAGCTTAATGTTTAAAAAAAAGGAATTAGTCTAGTTTTTTTAAAATCAAAGTGAGTGACAAAATTATTCAAATTGCTGCTGTGGCCTGTGATGACAATCAACCTTATTTACTTGAATCAACAGCCTTTGGCTAGTAAAAATGGGGTGGGGAAACTGTGTAATCTGGTGCCATGTGAAAAGGATAATGATATAAAATAAAGTGCTTCCTAAAATTACATTTTTTGATGAAATCTGCTGATGAGATGACAGAAACAAGGAAAATTACATGAAAATTGTTGAATATCTACTGAAGTGTAAATTATTACCTAATTCACCTACAAAGTTAACAAAGTCATTTGGACTTTACTAATTTTATAAGTGATTAGGTCAAATATGCACTTCAATAAATATCCAGCCATGATCATTTATTGCTACTGTATTTTCTTCCTATTTGAAAATGCATTTTTCTCATTTGACAGTAGCTAAAGCCATGAAATCAAGGTACAGTACAGACTTGGTCACCATCAAGAAGCCATGAAATCAAGGTACCGACTTGGTCACCATCAAGTAGCCATGAAATCAAGGTACCGACTTGGTCACTGTCAAGAAGCCATGAAATCAAGGTACAGACTCTGTCACCATCAAGAAGCCATGAAAATCAAGGTACAGACTCTGTCACCATCAAGAAGCCATGAAATCAAGGTACAGACTTGGTCACCATCAAGAAGCCATGAAATCAAGGTACAGACTGTCACCATCAAGAAGCCATGAAATCAAGGTACAAACTCTGTCACCATCAAGAAGCCATGAATCAAAGTACAGACTTGCTCACCATCAAGAAGCCATGAAATCAAGGTACAGACTCTGTCACTGTCAAGTAGCCATGAAATCAAAGTACATACTCGATCATTTTCAAGAAACCATGAAATTAAGGTACAGACTCGATCATCGTCAAGAAACCATGGAAGCTCAGTTGGTAGAGCCTCAGACATGAAATAAAAAGTATTGCAAGTATGATACCCAACTAGGCCAGCCCAAGATGGTGTCTCGGTGTGTCGTTGTCATGACATAGCCAATGTGTTAAAATTCCATTAAAATCAAGAAACACAAAAGTCCCACTGTCAAATTGATATAAATAAACAGTCTTTCTTGAAATCACACAAATCAATAACCCTGCTGAGAACTGAAGTAATTCAAAATATTTTACTGTCAGATAATTTTGCAATTTGTATTAGTTAATGCAGTTGCATCAGGTTTAACCAGGATTCAATTAAAATGTGGGAACAATACATTACAATTTACTCTATATTTAACAGAAGTTAATCATGTTAGTCTGATTTGTTGAAATGAAGGTGGTGGAAACAAATTGGAAATTTAAAAAATTTCTGGTTTATGCAATGACTTAATGTATTTTGGGGGAGCCAAAAGTGGGACTAAATATAATAAAAATCCTATGAAAATAATGGAAAAGACAAACACACAAACATGTATAAAACTACTGTTACTATGTTTCAATCCTGTATACAGAAAATATATTTTAACTAGAAATGAGTATCAACACATTTAGATGTCCATGTGGGACACAGGAAAAAAATATTTTTAAACAAACATCAAGCAATTAAATCTGTTTCAAAAGTAAACTGGCACTTCAATTAGGCTATGATGATTGAAGGAATGGATAAATTAAATAAAAGAATTCAATTAATGGCAAATAATAACAGGAAATGCAGCTGCCAGAAGATTACTAAAAAAAAATTGCAACAAAGTTAAGAGGAAAGAAATTGTGAAGTATGGACTTAAATTCAAATGTTTCAATATTTGTGGATGCTGCATAAAGCAACTCAAATTGACATTGGTAGGCTTGCCTGCCACAAATTTAATGACATTACAGCAGAAAAAATTGGAAACTCAATGAACACACTTTATATCATTAATGAGACACTTCATATCATCAATATACACACTTCATATCTTTAATGTACACACCTCATATACTTAATGTACATACATCATGTCACTAATGTCCATGTTTAACATTATTAATGTACATATTCTAATGTATACATTTCATATGATTAATGTACACATTTCATATTCTAATGTATACATTTCATATGATTAATGTACACATTTCATATTCTAATGTATACATTTCATATGATTAATGTACACATTTCATATTCTAATGTATACATTTCATATGATTAATGTACACACTTGCTGTGTGCTAGCATTAGTGAGATGAGGTGTGTACATTAATCATATGAAATGTGTCAATCAGTTATATGAAATGTATACACTAGTGATATGAAATGTGTAAATAAGTGATATGAAATGTGTACATAATAAGTGATATGAAATGTGTACATTAATCATATGAAGTGTGTACATTATCATATGAAGTGTGTATATTAATCATATGAAGTGTGTACAATAAGGATATAAAATGTGTATATTAAGTGATATCAAGTACATGTATGTACATTAGTGATATAAAATATGTACATTAATCATATGAAGTGTGTACATTAATCATATGAAGTGTGTACATTTTGATATGAAATGTGTTATGAAATGTGTACTTTAGTGATATGAAGTATGTACATTATTGATATGAAAGTGTGTACATTATTCATATGAAGTGTGTACATTAATCATATGAAGTGTGTACATTATTCATATGAAGTGTGTACATTAATCATATGAAGTGTGTACATTATTCATATGAAGTGTGTACATTAATCATATGAAGTGTGTACATTATTCATATGAAGTGTGTACATTAATCATATAAAGTGTGTATATTATTCATATGAAGTGTGTACATTATTCATATGAAGTGTGTACATTATTCATATGAAGTGTGTACATTATTCATATGAAGTGTGTACATTATTCATATGAAGTGTGTACATTAATCATATGAAGTGTGTACATTAGTGATATGAAATTACTAATGTTGTTGTAGTGTTTAATGTCATTTTTCAGCACACTATAGGCTATACATGGTGGCCACTATTAATGGCATAGGTAGAACCCGATAAAACCGCCAGAAAGAACCATCGACCCACGAGAAGCTACTGGCAAGCTTTCTCACATACCCACATTGGCTGACTCTGAGACTCGAACCCATGCAGACAGAGGTGAGATGGCAGTCATCCATAATGGAGAGTGCTTTAGACCACGCGGCCACTCGGGGCCCCTACACTGATTCTGAACCACTGTCATATAATGTTCCAGCACTGATTCAGATCAGCTATCATGTAAAAAAACAGAACTGACAGATCAGCTGTCATGTAAAAAACCAGAACTGACAGCTCAGCTGTCATGTAAAAAAAAACAGAACTGACAGATCAGCTGTCATGCAAGGCATCAACACTGACCCAGATCTGATGTCTGCAGTCTTGTAATGCATCAGCACTTAGATCAACCAGTCAATTAATTCAACAGCACTGAGATCAGCTGAAATGTAATAAACTAGCATTATATCATATCAGCTGTCATGTAATGCACTACTGACTCACATCAGCTGTCATGTAATGTGGCAGCACTGAGGTCAGCTGTAATGTAATGTAACACTACTAAGATAAGCTGTCATGTAATGCACCAACACTGACTCATATGATACAGCTGTTATGTAATGTGGCAGCACTGACTCAGATCAGTTGAATTGTAATGTAACACCACTAACCCATATCAGCTGTCATGTAATGCACCAACACTCTGACACATATGATACAGCTGTCATGTAATGTAACACCACTAACTCTTTGTATCAGCTGTCATGTAATGCACTACTAACTCTTTGTATCAGCTGTCATGTAATGCACTACTAGCTCCTATCAGCTGTCATGTAATGCACTACTAACTCCTATCAGCTGTCATGTAATGCACTACTGACTCATATCAGCTGTCATGTAATTCACTACTAACTCTTTGTATCAGCTGTCATGTAATGAACTACTAACTCCTATCAGCTGTCATGTAATGCACTACTGACTCGTATCAGCTGTCATGTAATGTGGCAGCACTGGCTCAGATCTGCTGAAATGTAATGTAACACCACTAACTCATATCAGCTCTTATGCAATGTACCAGCACAATCTGGTGGCAGATAAGCATTATTTATATAAATGTGAATGCCTCCAAGCTAGGATTTTCTGTCAAATTTAATCACATAATGGAAAGCATGTCTTCTAAGATGAATTTATCAGTTTTAAATTTTTAGTAACTGCAATCATATTTAAAGGCAGACTGGCATCACTCACTCACACAGACACACACACACACACAGACACACACACACACATAAACACAACATGAAGATTTATGTTAAATTGGGTCAGATTCTATAGAGCGTTTTTGATGTGATGTCTTTAAATGGATTCTTTTATTATAGTGATGGTGGCAATATTTAATGTCACTCTGGCATCATTTGTACAAATCTGAAAGCCCCCAACACTAGAAAACATTTTATCAAATTCTGTTAAATTCTGCTAATCATTTTTTAATAAGTTATTTAAAGGATTCTATTTTAGTGGCCATATCTGATGCTATGTCATCATGATTTGTATTAATGTGAAAGACCTTAATGCAAGTTTCGGTCAAATTTTGAGAGTAGTTTTACAACAGAAGACATTGAAAGTTTTTTCCATGTTCAGTAGCAGTGGCCGTATCTAATGTCATATCAATATCATTTACAAAAAAATTATACTGATATGACAGGACTGGATGCTTTTTTTTATAATTTGGTCAAATTCCTATTTAATGTTTTTTTTAAAAAGAAGTCAGCTACAAAAATATAGTGATGACATAACTGCATGATTTGTAAAACCATAATCACTCAAATGACTGAAAAAAAACTTCCAGGAATTAAAGACAAGACCTATTAACTGCTGAGTGTTGAAACCATCTCTGAGATTCTTCAGCAACAACAAGATTGTCAAATTAGCTGCTTAAGTATAATACTGAAACCATTTTCATTTAAAAAAGACTAAACAATAAGTCTTCTTTTGGAAACACCATGTAGATATGGCTTTCTCATTTGGAAAAGTAATGATAACAATGATTTTCAAAATGGCTGCAATGGTGGCCATATTTGATACCAGATTGGCAACATTTCTATTCAGTCTGAACCAAACATCATGAGAAGTCATCTGGTAAAATCACATCTAGACGATGCAATAAAAATATTTTCAAGATGGCTTTTATGGTGACCATATTAAGCTTCTATAAGACGTTTCCATTTGTACCTGATATCTTTTTTTTTTTTTACTTATGACTAACTGTCAAGAGAAGTCTTCTGGTGAAAACCCAATGTCACTGTGACCTTCCTTCAGGAATAGTAGCAATAGAGATTTTTTATATGACTGCTGTGATGACCATATTGGATGTCACATTGGCACCATTTTTATTTAGGACCAATCAGACACTATAAGAACTCTATTAATGAAATCCCTATCCTGATATGACCATCCATTCTGGTGGAATAGCAATACAATTTTCCTATTGGCTGTCCATGTCACACCATTTCAGTTCAGAATGAGTAGCCATGAAATTTTTATACTGTCTCCCTGAGTCACCATTTCCATTCAGGATCAACTAAGCCATAGGTGTGGATGCATGTCCGTAAAGTTTTATTGTCCAAGTTGTCCAATCAGTTTAGGAGCATTTATAACAAACTGACAGATGGAAGGACAGTGGATGTCAGGCAGCATGTCAAAATGCCTGCTGAGCAGATTAAAAATGTGTAGTTGTTGTTGTTGTTGTTGTTGTTACTTTTAGTACAACTTCCATTATTGTTGCTGGATTGGCATCATCTTAACAAATCCGACATTGTACAGTAATACTTTCTGTCAAATTTTAAGTCAAATATTTGTTCAGTGGTATTTGAGACAATATTTCTTAATTGTCTATCTATTTTTAGTAACGACTGCCATATTGGATGATGGATTGGCACCCATTGATCAAATCTGTGAAATTTTGATGCCATAATGTATTCTGTAATTATTGGGAAGAAGTTGTTTACAATGAGTAGCACACAAACTGACTTTGCATTGAGCCAGGTGAACTAAAATAACTTAATAAAATTAAAAACTGAATTTAAATTCATGGTTAATTACAAATTAAAGATACAGCTATGCAGCTTTTTCTGCATGCTGATTTGAGTCCCTTTAACGAAGCTAATAGGTGCCCTGAGTGGTCTAAAGCGCTCTCCGTTGCGGATCACTGCCATCTCTCCTCTGTCTAAGTGGGTTCGAGTCTAAGATTCGGCTAATGTAGTTATGTCAGAAAGCTTGCCAGTAGCTTCTTGTGGGTCAGTGGTTCTTTCCAGGGGTTTTCTCCGGGTTCTTCCTCCACCAATAATACTGACCACCATGTATAGCCTATCATGTGCTTAAAAATGGCGTTAAACCCTAGAACAATAACAACAATAAAAGAACCTAGCACATTACCTAAATGAGATTAACTAATTATCTTAATGTGATGATCCTCATTCCATGTGAGCAAAAACTAAAAAGAACATGGCAGTCATTTCTCTGCTCTGAAATATTTCCAGGAAAATGGAAGCAAACTAAATTATGCGATCATCAGATCCATTTCAGTAAAGTATTCTAATGCTTATCTGCAATATGTAACTGACACTCTAGAATATCACACAAGAGAAAACTTGCCAGTTGTGATGTGTAACATTTGTGAATGCTTTGGATAGTTTGGTTCAGTCATATTAAACAGCATTACTAAAAGTGACTAAAAAAATGTATACATCACACACTTGCAAAAAACATTTGTTTGTCATGAAACTTAAAACTATTAGTGAGTGTGACTCACTCAATCACTCACTCTCAAGCAATCACTCAATGGATCAATCAATATACAGGCAGCAGACATACATATTTAGGACCTTGTTTGTTTTTGCTATGGACTTAATGCCATTTTTCAGCACATAATAGGCTATACAAGGCATACATTAAATACATACATGGTGGAAAAAGAATATCCTCATAAATGAGAATTTTTTTTTACTCAATCAGGTGAGCTGTGACTGGTCTAACATGAAGTACATCTGCTCATAACATACACGATGAAATGGACCAGTCAACATTAGCAGACCGCCATAAATTTCACAATCTTTACTAGTTTCATAAATTTATTTATGGCGTATCTCTATTGTATCTTTCTTAATTAGTACTGCATTTGCCTGGTGAATCAAACAGATATAGCCGTAGAAATATTAATAACTTCATGCAAATGAACCATTTTTCAAAATTAGGATGATTTTATGTTTTAACTCCACCAACCATAGATGGAATAATCTCCTGTAGTTAATAAATAAGCAAATTTGTTCTGTATTTAAAAATAGATTTTAGGTTATGACCAGACACATACATTGATATTAATAAAATGGGGATAAAATATTTAAATAATCTGATAATCCGAATTGGGGTTAAATGTAGCAGTCTACATTGTGAATTGTACATGAACCACATACAAGATACATTAATCCTTTATCAATGTATTACACTGGGGTGAGAGATTGAGACTAAAAAACAAATTTGGTATCAAAACTGGGGGTCAAATTAAAAATGTGGGGATCTCTGAAGTGCAAATGATGGTAAAGGGAAACACTGCTTTTTTGTAAATATGATGAATATGTTAAAAATGACATACATATGTACATATATACATAATACCTACCTACCTACCTACATAATTACATACATATATGCATAATTACATACATATATGAATTTCTACAACCTTTGGTGAGAAACCTACTGAACTGGTTCAAGGTCCTAATTGACTTTCACAAGCATTAATCATAAATACTCAGTGAAATGGGTCATTGGATTTATCTGCATATAAATATTCATGTATTTATGTCTAATTAATAAGATTCAAATTTATACAAAAGAAACCAATTGTTTTATTAGACTATTCAGCACACTATATTTGACTTTATTTTCATCAACCTTTTAAATTCAAAATAATCTCTCTCTCTCTTTTTCTTCTTTTTTTCTCTTCCCCCCTTCCTGACTTGTGGGAACTTGTAGCCCAATCCCATTGCAACACTTATGGACATTAAATCTGTTTGAATTGAAACTTGTGTCCATCTTTCTTTTAAAAAATGAAACCAACATAAATTCATAATTGCTAACATTTTAAATTGATTTAGATAAAAAATAAGTGAATTTGAAAATTATATAGTTAGGTCTGAAAACAAAACTGTACTCCAGAATGATCCAATCCAAAATATCCTACAATATCATATTTCCAACTGTCTTACACAGTGTGAGTTTGTCACATGACTGTGATTCACATTTACCCAGTAAATGTTGCTGTCCAATGTCATCTGGTCCAAAGTACAATAAATGTTTAACCAAACACACATTTGTGGCATTGATGACTCCCACAAATGCATATATTCTACATTGTACATCATAACTGAGTTTATATGCTGAGTACCTAAGCAATTTCTCTGATCTTGTATCAAATACTGTAGCTCCAGTACTCTTACCACCCTATGTTGTCAACCACCCTATGTTGTCACATACATCTTTGATCTTAACTATAGTTCTAATACTTTTACCACCCTATGCTGTCACATATATATTTGATGTTAACAATAGCTCTAGTATTCTTACCACACTATGTTGTCACATACGTCTTTGATGTTAGCAATAGCTCTAGAATTCTTACCACCCTATGTTGTCACTTACATCTTTAATGTTAACAATAGCTCTAGAATTCTTACCACCCTATGTTGTCAACCACCCTATGTTGTCAAATACATCTTTGATGTCAACTACTATAGCTCTAGTACTCTCACCACCCTGTGTTTGCATATTTGATGTCAACTATAGCTCTAGTACTCTTACCACCCTATATTGTCATATATATTTGATGTCAACATTAACTCTAGTACTCTTACCACCCTATGTTGCCCCATATATATTTGATGTCAATTATAGCGTGAGTATTCTTGCAGTCACATATTATCATATTTATCTTCATTGTGAATCATTGATCCATTACCCTTACCCTTACTGGCCTATGTTCTCATTCCCATCAATGATGTTCATGATAGATCTGGTTCCCTAACTGTCTGTTCTCACATTCATCTAAATTGTTAACTATAGTTCTGGTCTCTTTCTGTCCTATGATCCCACATTCATATTAGATGTTAATTATAAATCTAATTCCATTACCTTCATGTTCTCACATCAATATTAGATACCCAACACCTCATTCCACATCTGACTACTTCTCCTCAACAAAGAGTTGTTGTCTTTGCATCAGTCCATTATTTCACATCATTACTCATTAGCTGTCATAATTGGAGCAAGGTTTTTTTTAGAGGTGGGCACATTAAACACTGAACGTTTGATTGGCCAACACTTAAATAGCTTCTAGTATCTCCAAGTTTTGCCCTATTTCAATCAACATTCATTAATCAAGTCACTGTTAAAATTGTCTTCTAATTGCCATTATAGCCAATGACCTATAGTCCAAACTTTATGGTTTTAGTTGTTCACTTGCATGGTCTGGAATATCAGGAATCAAAACAGACACATACATGTATTTCTAATTTATATACACACAGATTAATGTTGACAAATACTATGGTAAACACACAGATTAATGTTGACAAATACTATGGTAAACACACAGATTAATGCTGACAAATATTAAGGTAAACACACAGATTAATGTTGACAAATACTATGGTAAACAAACAGATTAATGTTGACAAAAACTATGGTAAACACACAGATTAATGTTGACAAATACTATGGTAAACACACAGACTAATGTTGACAAATACTATAGTAAACAAACAGATTAATGTTGACAAATACTATGGTAAACACACAGACTAATGTTGACAAATACTATGGTAAACAAACAGATTAATGTTGACAAATACTATGGTAAACACAGATTAATGTTGACAAATACTATGGTAAACACACAGATTAATGTTGACAAATACTATGGTAAACACACAGATTAATGTTGACAAATACTATGGTAAACACACAGATTAATGTTGACAAATACTATGGTAAACACACAGATTAATGTTGACAAATACTATGGTAAACAAACAGATTAATGTTGACAAATACTATGGTAAACACAGATTAATGTTGACAAATACTATGATAAACACACAGACTAATGTTGACAAATACTTATGGTAAACACACAGATTAATGTTGACAAATACTATGGTAAACACACAGATTAATGTTGACAAATACTATGGTAAACACACAGATTAATGTTGACAAATACTATGGTAAACACACAGACTAATGTTGACAAATACTATGGTAAACACACAGATTAATGTTGACAAATAATATGGTAATAAGTAGATCCTTATCGTCTGAATCATCAAATAAAGTTCTGAAATCCTCCACTGTAAAATGATTGTTGTTGGCAGTTAAATTTATTTGAAACCTGCATTGCCCCTGGAGAATAACCTAGTGTTTGTCATTACCCCTGGCTCTCACCTCAGACATAACTTGTAAATAATAATCAAACATACACTTCTTGACAGGAAAAGGCCATGTAACTTTTTGTGGTGTACCAATTTTAATTTTTGATACAAACCAATAATTTGCCAACCCAATAAAGAATGATCATTCAGTGGGAAATCAGGGCACTTTCTGCAATCCATACATTTCCAAACCCATTAAAGAATGATCATTCTGTGGAAAATACAAGACCCCATTCCACAATCCATAAATTTGCAGTCCCGTCAAAAACCACTCATTCTGTGGAAAACACAAGATCCATTTCCCCAATCCACAAATTTATCAGTAATTACTAACAAAAATTTCATTTTTAACAAAACCATCACAGACTGATACCCATGCCATACCTGTATATATACCTGTGTATAATTCAGATCAAACTAAAACCTTTAAAGACTCTGATCTACTGATGCTTACAGTGCTGGTAGTTCTAGGTTTATGCAATTTGACTGAAAGTTGTCATCCAATCTGAAAATCAATCTTTACTGATCAATTATCTCAATTAAATATTAAGTTCATCCAAGTCTGAAGATTAAGTTTACAGTGCTGTACATTAAGAACTCTAATATCCTGTTAAATCCTGTACCATATATAAAGCTTAAAGACGGAAGGAAGTGCAGAAACTGACTTTCAACAAATGAAGACTGCATACTGTCATCACGATTCACTTTGAAACTGCAATCCATACACATATTATAAATCACTGCTTTTCCCTTTAAGACGTTGTCCTGACCCACACAATTTACTATCAGCAACTTGCCTATATTTTCTACCAACAGCAACAGTGCCAACCAGTAAGTTAATTGAGTGATTTTTCCTGCAATGCTCACTCTCAAACATCTACTTACATTGCAGGAGGGAGGGGGGGGGGCTTCATTTACTATATCTACCCAATATACTATCTACACCCACTTATGAAACCCAGCTGCCAAAGTGTAATAAAAGCCTTGATATGTATCTTCACAATGGAAAATCAAGATTTAAACTGCACAGACCAGATATACTGCTGCATAATGTACAGTCAGGTCTGTGTCTATGAAGTTTATTAAGAGTGGTCAGGAGAATAAACAATATAGACCTGCACTGCCAGTGCATTTTGCAACAGTATCTTCGGAGGAGGTTTGCAGTTGGACTTTTCTTGTTTTTAGGTGTGTGATTTGGATTTTTAACGTAGCTTTAAACATTTTTAAGTACTATTGCTAAGATGTCTGCAGTGTGACGGTTTATAGTGATGTCTAGCACTGGGGCATTATGCCGCAGACATGTAGCATGATGTCCCACCCATTCACATTATCCTGACACCAGGCCGACCAGTCCCTACACTAACCTCATAACACTGAGCACCTAGCATGGCATCTGTTAGTACCATTTTTGTAAGTCTCTGGCATCGAACCCATGATCTCCCACATCCAAAGTGGCAGCTCTAACCACTAAACCATAGGAGCAGTACTTTTTAAAGTTGATTATATATGGTAATTGTAATGACTAAAAATGAAGATTATTTATCGTAGGTGTACATGTAGATTTTAACTACTCAAAATTATAACAGTCAGGTAATTCAATATCCTATTTACAGTGTCTATATAGACTACCTCATTTGTGAAAATGTTTGGGGGGGTGGGGATAACTATTTTTATCTCTGTTTGTGTCAATTGTTTTTACTACTGTTGCAAAGTTGTTTTTACTGTTGCAACAGCTTGTGATAAACTTGAAAATGATGCAGGATATTCAGCTATGAACATAGATAAAATAGCAAAACATTTTGTAGTAATAAATAGCAATTATTATAGAAGCCACTCTATCAATCATATAGACCACAAGATGCAATTTAGATTGTAGATCAAATCTAAGCTGTAGGTTTTAAGATTGCAGGTTGTACAAATCATGCTGAACCACTCCAGTGGCCTAGTGGTTAGAGCATCTGTCAGAGAAGCAGGAGGTTGTGGGTTTGATCCCTGGCCAAGTCATACCAAAGACTTACAAAAATGGTACTAACAGCTGCCTCACTTGGCGCTCAGCATTAAGAGGTTAGTGTTAGGACTGGTTGGCCTGGTGTCAGGATAATGTGACTGGGTGAGACATTATGCCAAATGTCTGTGGCATGATAACCCAGTGCTAGACATCACTATAAACTGCCTCAATGCAGACATCATAGTGATATGATTGAAAAATTGTTAAAAGCTACGCAAAAAATCCTAATCAAACAGACAAGTCTTGCCTATATGACAGGTACAGAACATACCTGTTGTTTTGTTCCTAACAATAACCTAAAATGTAAGAGGTGATTACCTCCATATTCAGTGCTCAGGCTACCATTTGTTAGCACAAATCCTGAAAAACCTCCAACCCTTCATAATTCCTTACTCACAAGAATACACCATTGCAAGAATTAACTTTTTCAGTCTTCAACTCCATCATATTACTTCTTTTGCTTGCAACCTTCAAATTTTGAAACCATTCTGAACCAAGTCCTAGTGAATGAAACACTTATAAAAGGACTCAAAACTGGAACAATAAATTCAGGCCCACAGTGTTCGTATTGATTATAGTTCTTAAGTATATTTCTTATTCATCTTCATGGATAAGCTTATATACAGAGCTTTTGGTAGAAATATAATTCAGTAAAAAAAATTTATATTTAATTCCTTAAAACTATTTTTAAATATGCACCATGGATCTGTGGTGGCTCAATGGTTAGCATACTGGACTTGTGACTGAAAGGATGTGGGTTCGAATCCTATCATCAGATTAGCCTGTGTTGGTTACTTCGGTGTGTCCTTGGGCAAGACACTTCACCCCAAATGCTTCATTACTAATTAAATTACTTGTGTTGCTACAAAATATGAACCAAAAAATCTGCACTTGGTCCATATTAAAAATGCATTACTGCATAATAAGAAAATTTTATTCCAAGAAAATCAAAACAGTTGTCATTTTAAAAACAAAAGCTTCTGCCCCATAAAGTACATGTCAATCATCAGCATAGATAATCTAAGTCCAACTTTCAGATTTAAAAAATGACATCCATGTTTAGTTCTGTAAGTAGCGCACAGGAATAATATTTCAATAACTATGGCTGTTATTGTAGAAGCTCATGAGTTCAGGTAAAAATTATGAAGACGCACATCTTAGAAGAAATATGTTTGTGGAAAATCTGTCAACACTGGCACGATTATTTTGATCAAGAAGACAGAGAAAGAAGAAATAGTAGACAGTGCAAGAGATACAACTAAGCAAGATGCTTCCAATCTATATAAAAAAATGGTTAAAAGTTGATATGAGAGAAAAAGGGGCATCTCAAAACCATTGTACAAATGCTGGATTCTTAAATCTATAGAATCTAGATGGCACCATAATTACCTGTCAATAGTCATACCTGTCAACAAATTTAAATCGCAATGATATTTAGCATTCAATGTAATGAATCAAGTTACCATTATCAGAAGTGGATAGTTAAGATGCAAACACATTCTTTCATGTGTTGGACCATTAACTGAGTGCATCAATGACAATGCAAGGTATCTACATAACCAGAAACTGTTTCTCATGTAATTAATATTGTTTATTGTTTATTGTTTACTTCAAAGAACTGTTAGTGTTGAACCAGGATTCAGTTACTTTTCTCAACATTTCTTTACTGTATTGTATCTTGTATCGACTGCATATGCATTTAGCATGATATCGTACTTTATGAATTTGTGTTATTTTAGATTCCTTGTTCATTTATTTCATGTATCACATTAAAGACATACTATATAGTCTTTTATTATCAGATAAATTAACATGAGAGCATCAACATCCACATTTTTCACACTGCTAATGCGGTAGATTACTATTCTGATGTATCATATTAGCATAAACATGCTCTAATTTTAGATGAGAAAACCCCTACATATATTAAAATTTGGCTGTCTTTAAATGCAATTTTCAACCTTTTTAAATTAACCATAAGCTTGATTTTTTAAAATTTGACATTTTGAATCAAAGAGGAAATGGAAGCAAAAATATTTTTTTGAAAATATATGCAGTAGAGCCATTTTAAGAAATAACACTGAGGGCATTTATCTCAAACAATAGGGATGCAGTCGAGTCAATACTTAACTCAAACAATAGGGATGCATTTGAGTCAATACTTAACTCAAACAATAGGGATGCAGTTGAGTCAATACTTAACTGCTTAAAATGTTTATTTCTGGTCATTGCTAACATTGCTGACTTAAGCGCAATCAGCAGTAAATAGTCACAGCAAGTCAAAGTGATGATGTGTCATCATCAGATCACCTTCTCGTTTCGTTAATTAGAGTATTTTACCTGTACCATTTAAAATGAAAATATGGATACATTTCATATTTATTTCTCATTCTATAATGATGGACAACCAATATTAATAGCAGACAAACTTTAGGTTAAAAATGAATGTGAAACTTAACACAACTATCCATTATTAACACCAGACCACCATGTGGGGATGAAGATGCCCTATGCATCTATAATTTACAGCTGGATCCAATAGGCTGGGAGATACTGTACACTACAAAGCCATTGCAAATTATTGGTTTCTGCTCTTATCTGCCTCACTGTTCACTGCAGTTGAATTCAAACAAAACTATGAATGGATGTAGTCACTGGAAATAATAGAACTAATCCATTTCCCATTGTGCAGGTATCCTAAATCTGCCTGCAATTATTCTATTGATTCCAGTCTAAGACATCAAAGCAATTCAATTTGAATTTGTTCAACCTTCATTAAGCTGAAATGTTGCAATATCTAACCTCTGTTTTGTACATCATGAGCATATGGTATTATAGAGATAAGACAATCCAACCTCCAAAAAGAACAGTCTTCAACAGGACTGGACAATTATTACACATCACAGGAGAGTCTGATGGATTCAGATTCCAATTCAATAGAACAATTTACATGTGGCTGAAGTGCCACTTTCTCTACTTCAAATTGTTTCCTAATTCACAAGAGACAAATGGTCTAGTGTTAAATAAGCTTTAGACACTTCTTGATTTGGGTCAGGCTAAGAGGCATACATCTGGAGACAAACTGGCATCCAAACATACATTATGTACTCACTTATAAGTGAAGCGAAGTCTACCTTCAAACTACGATCTACCATCCCATAATGCATCAGAAGATCAGGGTCTATGTTATTTGTTCTAATTATTAATTAATTATCTAATAATCCTGGCAAACAATAGAGACCCAGATCTGACAGCACATTATGGGATGGAAAATCTGTGTCAGCTTGGTGTGCAGCTGGACTTGACTTAAAACTGAGTATATACGATAAAAGCAAATGCTGCATGGCATACCACTAAATTGTTTCTGACTTTTTTTCTGGTGTTGTTTCATTCTGTGTGTGAAAGGACTTAACACCATTTTCAGCAAATTTAGCAAATGATACATGACCACCACTATATTTGGTGAATGATCTAACAGAAGGTATCACTAAGGCTGATAAAATAAGCCCCTAACCTGTGAAGACATTGATTGGTAGCTATGGGGCGGATGTCACATATTCAATAAAGCAAAAAATCTGTTAAAATTTTATTTACACACATTGTTGAACATTTTATACACTTTACAGTAATTTCTCATGGCTGTGGAACTACCATCAGCTGAAGACTTTTTTTGGTGGCTGTTACATTATATTTCGGGAGCAATGCTTATGTTTGGTGACTTATAAAGCCATGTGAAATAACACAAGCTTCTGTCCCATGGCCATTCTGAATTTCACACCAGGTATGGTTCTTACCAATTACAGATATATGTCTAAAGTATACGCAGGTTTGTTCTGGAAAGATATGCACACACACACACACACACACTATATATATATATTTTAATGACCAGGCAACATCAGACCCACATAGTGTCCATCCGCATTGACACAAATTTACGGGATGATTTATGCTACTACTATGTGCATACTAAGTACTTAACTATGCTTTCTAACACAGCCACATTGGTTGAGCAAAGACTCAAATGCTAGTGGACAATGGCAAGATATCTGAGATCGGTAAGGGCAAATGGACAAAGGCAAGATATGTGAGTGATCTGTAAGGGCAAGTGGATAGAGGCAAGATCTGTGAGTGATCTGTAAGGGCAAGTGGACAAAGGCAAGATATGTGAGTGATCTGTAAGGGTAAGTGCCTCAGACTCCCATGGTCCCATCTGTTTTCTGGTGCCCCCTACCACCCCTCCCCAGTTGCCAGCAATGTTCCTTCTAAGCTGCGCACATGCACATGCACACAGCTGCTCAGTCATCCCTGTGCAGCTGAATTGTCAATTTTTGCTCAATCCAACATTAAATTTTTGCTCGTCTCCATAACGCTTGCGCAGCGCTCGCTGCACTGTGCACACATCTACCATTCGCTTAGAGGGAACATTGGTTGCCAGGGGTATGGTGCTTTGTTGGTTCCATTGTCAATATGCTGAATTAATTAGCATCCACAATAATATACAACTTTTGTAATATTTTGAGGTTCTTACATTGCATTACAAATATAAAAGTTTCCATGCCTTCATCATTATAAAACAGTAAGATAAAATTGGATTTGTCTATAGAATCCAAATGCCCTGAACAACTGCATTATTTCAGTTTTGTAATACAATTATAATGCAGTAAGATAACATTGGGTATGTCTATAGAATCCAAATGCCCTGAACAACTGCATTTTTTCAATTTGTAATACAATTATAAAGCAGTAAGATAACATTGGGTATGTCTATAGAATCTGAATGCCCTGAACAACTGCATTATTTCAATTTGTAATACAATTATAATGCAATAAGATAAAATTGGGTATATCTATAGAATCCAAATGCCCTGAACAACTGCATTATTTCAATTTGTAATACAATTATAATGCAATAAGATAAAATTGTGTATATCTATAGAATCCAAATGCCCTGAACAACTGCGTTATTTCAATTTGTAATACAATTATAAAGCAGTAAGATAAAATTGGGTATATCTATAGAATCCAAATGCCCTGAACAACTGCATTATTTCAATTCGTAATACAATTATAATGCAATAAGATAAAATTGGGTAAATCTATAGAATCCAAATGCCCTGAACAACTGCATTATTTCAATTTGTAATACAATTATAAAGCAGTAAGATAAAATTGGGTATATCTATAGAATCCAAATGCCCTGAACAACTGCATTATTTCAATTTGTAATACAATTATAAAGCAGTAAGATAAAATTGGGTATATCTATAGAATCCAAATGCCCTGAACAACTGCATTATTTCAATTTGTAATACAATTATAAAGCAGTAATATAAAATTGGGTATGTCTATAGAATCCAAATGCCCTGAACAACTGCATTATTTCCATTTGTAATACAATTATAATGCAGTAATTAATCACTATAATTACATGTATTATCTATTTTATGCTCTATATTTAAGAAGTGAATACATTTTAAGTTAATGTATACAGCCATGATATATTTAAAATAATATTTCAAAAAGTTCAGTAAGTAATCATACAATATGTAATGGGGTTAGAACTCGTCAAAGAATGGGTTAGTACCATTTATTCTCACTTACAAGTCAAGTCTTAGTACCATTTATTCTCAGTTACAAGTCGAGTCTAACTGCAAACTGAACAGACCAAGATATTCTGTTGCATATAGTACTTGCAGATCTGAGTCAATGCAGTTTGTTAAGAATAATCAGTAGATCAGACAACTTAGACCCTGATCTGCAGGCACATTAGAAGAGATCCTGTTATTTGCAACTTGATTTGATGTATAAGTGAGTACAAATAGTAAATCAGATCAGTAAACACGTGTTTTTATGAAAATGCTAAATTACTGAGAGAAAGGGTCTTAAAAATATCTATGGACAAGTAGATTAAAGTCCGGCTTTGAACAGAATTTTGGCAAGTCTCAACATTAAGAAATGTTTCTATTGGTGCACTGTTTGAATATTGACAAATCTCAACATTAAGAAAAGTTTATATTGGTGCACTGTTTGAATTTGGGATTACTGAGGACTGCTTTTCTGATTTTAGCTGGAATAATTAATGTAGAGACCTTTCCATTACAGTTTAAAAAGGTTGTGCCCATGTTGGTCTAACTTTAAATTCCACCATTATTGTACTCACACAGTGCCTCATTACTCCACAGTATAGACCTACATTTGTATGCATTTACTGTAATATTAATCTGTACATAGTTGTAATTTAATGGTGCATCACCGTAACAATATTTGGCAAGTTAGGTCCCCACAAGTTTATAATAATTTACCATATACACATACCTATTGGTCAAAGCAACTGCAAACTGAAAAGACCCAGATCTGCCATTGCATAATGTGCCCACATATCTGGGCCTACACAGATTGTAAGGACTAAGTAATAGAATAAACAACACAGACCCTGATCTGTAAGCATGTAATGTGAAACTGGTTTGTAGGTAACCACATAATATCAGCCTTGTCTCATATAACTTAAACTGATTCATTTTTTATTTTATCCAGAGAGAGAAAATCATGGGGAATTTTATTTTTTTCCTCAGTAACATTTATCATAGGTATTACTTTTAAATTATTTAACAGATTGTATTGAAGGAACTACCTTCACTGTAATTCATGTATTCTTTTATCTACTAATTCTTTTTTTTAAATTTTTGCTATAAATTAAATCTCACATTCTATATGACCATATTTCAGTTCATTTTGACATTTTCAAAATAAATAATGCAGTTGACTGCTTAGAAAAGTGTTAGTTTTTTTAAACAACACAATAGAGAAAGCAGAAAAGAAATGAGGTGTAGATGGGTGACAAACATCTATATAACCCTTTCTCTGCATGTCCATTTTATTTATATACATTTTGCAGAATTTTAGCATCATAAAGTTTTACACTTTATCTTGTACTTCATGGACACACACAAATAAATAAATAAATATATATATATATATATATATATATATATATATATATATATATATATATATATATATATATATATATATATATATATATATATATTTACAAAGGAAAATATCTCTTCCTCCAAAAATTATATGTATGACAGGATCACACAAAAATCAACCAATATTTCAGAAAAGGTTTTGAAAATACTGTGTTCAAGAGAGGTCATTTTTTTCGTCATATTTTTTTGAAAATATGGAAACCAGTTATAACAAACATTTAATAGTACCGTATTTTCCAGCCTATAAGTCAATACTTTTTTACTTGAAAGTCAGGTCTTCGTTTTATACTCTGAATTGACTTACATACGGATTATGTCATTGAAATTGCATAGACTTGTATATTGATTATGGTACCCGGTATGCTATTAAAATTGATCTAAATTCGGCATTATTGAAAACAGGTCAAATTCTTGTTAAATTACTATGCCAATAAATTGTCATAAACTAATATGACTGCGTTTATATTTATCAGTTTTGTCATTATTTATTTTGCATTCTGCATATATTTTCTTATTTCTCAAACATAAAATAAAAGAAAACAATTACTGGTAAAAATTTCACTGGGCTACATAGGATGCTTATGGCCTATACTCTCTAGTGTACTGTACTAATTCAAAGCATATTATTTGTTCCTAAAACAGATATGAAATAAGTTTATTTTATTCATCCTTTTTAACCATACCCCATTATTCCTGATTACATTTTAGCAACTGGTCCATTAATATTTGATTTTTCAGTATAGTGTTGGAGACATGCAAGCGATTACCTGCATACTTTATAATTGATCTAATTGATCCTACAAAGGGCTGTAATCCATATTAACTCAAGCGTTCTATGATTATTTACAAAATAATGTAGATCATGCTTTCTACTGAATCCCCCAAATCATATGTTTCTAATTGTATTTGACAAAGTTTCTCAAATAAATATGGTTTAAACTAAACAAAAATCATATATATATATATATATATATATATTCATTCTTAACCAGCTGACATTTTGGTGTCTCTCTTTGATTATACCGGTAGTTGATAGATTGGTCTTTGGTTTCCATCAACAATCAAAGCCAGTTGCTGCAATTGTTTAAACCACGCTACTATTTATTTTGTATTTATTTTTTAGTTTAGTTTTAGTTTATGGAAATATATCAGAGCAGCAAAAATAAATCTATAATTAGTTTTAATGACTTGGGCAAATTTCAGAATTCCTCTTCACTTTAATTTTAAATCAATTTGCAAATAAAATTAAAGGGTTAATTGAAATTAAAATGACATGTTTGTTATGGTACATTTTCCTACATGACAGCTTTCAGAAATGAGGACAATAAAAGTAAAAAAATGTGTCATGATTCAATTGGCATTAATTTATTGCTTACTTATACTATTATACTACTGTTTGCTAACTACTAGTATTATGCTGTTTGCTTACTCTTTTACTTTTGTTTGCTTACTCTTTACTAGTATTTGCTTGCTAATAGTATTATGCTATTATGCTGTTTTCTTAGTCATTTACTAATGTTTTCTAATTCTTTCACTTATATCTGCTTACTCCTATGCTATGTTTTCTTACCAATAGTATTATGGTACTGTTTGCTTACTAATAGTATTATGCTATGTTTGCTTACCAATAGTCTATGCTACTATTTGTTATCATGCATGAGTGTGCTAAATCTGCAAACAATGAAGTTTGGTAAAGAATTTAGGTAAGAATAATTAAAATGTTTTACTCCCTGATTTGAACTACTAGCATGTTCTGAAATTAAATGGTGAAAATTGTGAAAAGTGCAAAACATAAACATTTGATATTGGACTGAGTCTTAATCTAACGTTTATTCACGCCATTTTAAATAAAATCAAAAAGTTTAAAAACCAGGACTAATTCAGGATGCAATTGATTATACAGCTTTGTTAGTGTGGAGTATTTTTACTGTGATAGAGTACTATCATTCCAAACATAGATATAATGGTTATACAAAAATAAGTACATACAGCAATTTTACAAGCATGCAATAGGAAATGCACATATTTTTTGGGTTTGGCTTATTCTAGGTGTCATATATGGGCAACTTTGTACCAAATATTTCCTTTTAATTGTTTGACAAATTCTTTTTCTTTCAGTCCACCCCCCCCCCCCCCAGGCACATATAAAACCAGCACCTGTCACCAGTAACTTAACAAGGGTTTAGGAAACATCTTATAAATTGTCAAGGAATGCTTAATTTTATAATTTATGTACAATGTTTATGCACAAAAAATTAAATATACAAGGAATATTCAAACTTGGCCACATCATCAAAATGCACCAATTAATGGTGGATTTATGTAGTGACACATGGTGGCACTGGGGAATAATTTTCCACAGAAAGTTCAATACCATAAAATGGAAGAAAAAAAGGGGCAAAATTAAGAATTGACCTCTTACATGACTCAGGGACAAACTCAGACACTGTTTTTAAAACAAATTTGAAAATAATGATGAACTGGGGCTGGTGTTGTTGCTTACAATTTAACTTCAAGTCATAAATGTACTATATTATTAAAAGTATTATTATATAATACATGTACGACATGTAAATTGTGAGCAATGATAGAAGCCCCTGTGTAATGATCCATGCTTTCTGATGTAGTTTACACTGACTTTTCCCTAAGTATGGATGCCCCACCATCACCACACCCCCACCCCACCCCCAGAAAAAACCTTTCAGAAATGTCAATCAGCCATGTTTAGCACCCACATATCTAATGATCTATGGTCACTGGGAGAGCTATCAATTTATAATAGGGCTCCTGGACTATGGGAGGGCTACTAGGTTATGAAAGGGCTATCATGCTATGGGAGGGCAAATATGCTATGAGAAGGCTACAATAGCAGGAGAGGGATATCATGCTATTAAAACAGACATGGTGTGAATAGCTGTATCTTGATAGGTATTGTCACAGGTGGGTGATATTAGCGACATTTTGACAAATAATCAATAGCCTGAAGGAAATGAAAACATGGGAGAACATGTCCCAGCAACCTGGACAAAATTAAAGTAAATAGAAAAATATCCCAGAAACTACTACTTTAGTATTGCTTGAATTTTCTGTATAACTCTGCATGTTCTGAATGACAAGTATGTCAGATTTATTTGTTTTTCATATAAAAAGATTCTATGCAAATTGGCATATGTGTATCTTATGCATAGTGCAAATTTCAGAAAGGTCCATACAACTTTTCTTTGCAATTTTCCATTGGAATGTCCTATCATCTCATTTGCAGAAAGCCACATGTTAACTTAATGTTTACCTTTCACCATACTCCATCCCTACACCCCACCCCCACCCCACCCCTCAGTTCTCTAAACTGTAGGCAACTACACAACTGAAAAACCTTATCTGATGTGATTAATCTTACCCTGAGGCTGTTTCCCTAAAGTCCTTGTTACCTCATAGCCACTTGCAATCTTCCCTGAGGCTGTTTCCCTAAAGTCCTTGTTACCTCATAGCCACTTGCAATCTTCCCTGAAGCTGAGTTGTTTACACCAGAAAAATCTCACATCTCAGTTCTCCAACACCTTCAGATATATACTCACTTGTAAGTCAAGACTGACTGCAAACTGCACAGACCCAGATCTGCCATCACATAATGCACTGGTAGATCTGAGTCTGTGCAGCTTGCTAGGAGTAATCTGTATATTTAAAAAAAAAAACAGCATATGATGCACTATGCTAAAGTAGACCAGGATCCTTGTTGTTTGCAGTTTGCCTTGACTTATAAGCAAGTATGTACAGTAGATCCTAACCCCCCCCCCCACCTCCCTCCCTCCCACTGCCAGAGTTGATTAAGACTATAGGTAGACAGGAGGTCAAAGAGCAAGGCTGAGTTTAACACATCAAGCTGTCATCTCCAATTCACACTCACTACCATGCATGATTTATACTGCAGACCTATTTGTATGGAAGCACAAGGATAGTACAATCGTAAAAAAGTGGAGTAATGGTGCTTAAAAAATAATACAACATAGGAATGGATGAAGATTTCTAGTCATGTCTAGGATTTACAAATAATACAACATAGGAATGGATGAAGATTTCTAGTCATGTCTAGGATTTACAATCTACCAAGAAAACATTCACATCTGCAACATAAATATTTATTAGCTGGAAATGGTTTTTTGTGCATTGTTCTGTTTCTGTGTTGTGAGAATTGGCCCAGTAACAAAGAAAGTCAGTCCAGGGCAAATGTTTGTTTCAATGGCATTTTTGAAACTAACGCTCTTTACTGAGAAATGAAGAAATACAATTTACTGGGAAGAAAAAGTATCTTACTATTTCATAGAAAAAAAAGTTCTATCTTACCATGTATTTCTACCCAAGAAATCCTCAGCATTTTTGCCTAATATATTCCTTAAGTCAGGTCCTGGTAGTGTCAAGTCAGGAGATCCTAGATAACTAGTGGTCTTCACTAATTAAGCTCTCTCCATTTAAAACAAAAGCCCCAGAGGAAGTAGTAATGAAATGGTCCAGATGCCACTCAAGCACAAACACAATTGGCCCTTCCCTGCTGGACTGATCTACCATACATTCTCTAATAAAGAAAAATAAAACTGACCCTTTGTTAAAATTTCTGTATCCAAGCCAACCATCACATGAACTTCAGGTCAGTTATTTTAACTGAAAGATGATCACCTCAGTGCATATACATACAACCATACACTGAGCCTGTTCTCAGTAAGGACCTGGACTTTGAACTCCAGAGAATACAATGCATGATGCAGTGTCAGGGATCTGTCAGGGATGATTAATGGTATAAGACCCACCTCCCACTCCCCTTAGATATTAGAGTTTCTTAAAGGACTCTTGGGTTACAAATGACCCCTACAATATTTATCCAAGTAAAACACAATTGGCATTCCAAAAATTCCCTACAGCTTCTGCAATATACTAACATTAAATATACCATATGTGACAAAAAAATAATTTGGTGCAATAAAGGATGTAAAATCTCTAATCTACCATAAAAATTATGTTTTGGCAAAACGCTTGAGGGACATCTAATAATGTGGATGGATTATATCCACACTTTGTAGTTTATTGTGTTTGGTCATGTCTATGTCCATATATCCATATATCCATCCCTTTATTAGGATATAATATCAACTCCATCTAAAATGAACCTGAGAGAGGGTTATAGTTTTTGGAAGAGTGCTCACAAGGATGTATGTGTAGGTGACAAGGGCAGTTTCACAACTGGAATGCAGCCTCCAGGACAGGGGCTGATCCAAAGGGATGGGGCAAAGGGTTGGGGCAAAGGGTTTGGGGTAAAGGGTTGGGGTAAAGGGTCGCCAAGTCCAAACTACTGTAATGTTTACTACAGTAAGCTTTCTTTACAATTAAATGACTAATGTTAGGCCTGGGGGGGGGGGGTGCTTAAAATGCATTAGCTTCTGGGGGCTTCAGCCCTTGGGATACCAAAAGTGGTTCCATTTGTCATTCCTTCCTAGATTCCATTCATGTTTTCAACCTTAAACAGTCTGTTAACCAACCCACCCATAAAGTTGGTCACATTTTAGAATGGATTCTTCATAGACTTGATGATAATATTCTGCGATCCACCCTTGTATCCCATGAACTTGCATCAGATCACCTCTGCATTATATGCCATCTCGACGTATCAGTCCCTACCCCTCGACCTTGTTTTGCTATTAAGAGAAATCTCCGTATGATAAATAGAACCAAACTATGCATGACATCCAAGAAAACCTAACAACTTTCTTACCTCCTACAGCAGAACAACTCGATAACTGCGTTCATTGCTTGAAAAGCATGCCCCAGCCACCAAGTGCAGAGTATCAATAAAATATATATATATATATATATATATATATATATATACACACATGTATATATATATATATATATATATATATATATATATATATATACACACATGTATATATATATATATATATATACATGTATATATATATATATATATATATATATATATATATATATATATATATATATATATATATATATATATATATATATATATATATATATATATATATATATATATATATATATATATATATATATATATAAGCCTCACTTCTACAATATATGGTGGAGCTATCAAACGTTTCAGTGTTATCACTCAGGAACTAAATTCTTGAGATGGGTAGGGAATTACCCTGGGGTATCATTAGTGTTGTTCCGATTATCGATTATAATTGATCATTAGTTGGTTGAGCAAATCAATAAGATAATCGATTGTGAAACTCCATAATCGATTGTGTGCAAAGGGAGACTACTTTTATGTGTATGCAAAGCACAAAGGTTAGTAAAACTCCCAGCCACTAAAGTTGACCTGAAATTTATTATTCCCTTCACAACTACAAAATAAAAAAAAAACTTATGATTCATAATTAGGAATATATAGTTATTATTACATGGTCAAGTTGTTAAATTGTTGAGTTAATAAATTTAAACACATTTTGTTGATTTGTTTCAGTTAAATTGCAACATCTTTTGTAGTATTTATAAACAATGACAAACAAGAAAATCATGTCCTTCTATACTTTAAATTATAGACACATCACATATGAATGAAAGAATTTCGAGGGATTGTAGCAGTATTTCAGTTATATATGACTGATCAGCCATAAAACGTTGCGTTCATTTAACAAAGTTGTAGAACAAAAGTAACACACAATGTAATATTATTGTCAAGTTAAAGAATACATGTCATTAAAAGAGATTACTCCTGTATATTTATAAACATATTGAACTCTTGATCAAAGATATAACTAACAAAAATTTTAATTTTCTCTTAGTAACCGATTATAATCGATGATCAGATGGTTAAGGGGAACCGATTATCGATTATGAATTTCTGACCGATTCCCATCATTAGGTATCATTAGGTATCATCCAGGGGTCCAGACTGGCATATTTCAAATTTTGACACCTGGGTATTTGCATCTCAAATGTTGTTGACTCTATGACTATGAGACACACAACCCAGGATTTATATTACATTTATCAAAAATGACCCCGTTTCCCTGGCTCCAATCCAACTCTTAACACAATCTACACCCACAGTCTTAACACAATCTACACCCACAGTCTTAACACAATCTACACCCATAGTCATGGCATAATCTACACCCAAAGAGTTACACAGACTCTTCACCCATAGTCTTGACACAATCTACACCCATAGTCTTAACACAATCTACACCCATAGTCATGGCATAATCTATACCCAAAGAGTTACACAGACTCTTCACCCATAGTCTTGACACAATCTACACCCATAGTCATGGCATAATCTACACCCAAAGAGTTACACAGACTCTTCACCCATAGTCTTAACACAATCTACACCCATATTCTTGGCATAATCTACACCCAAAGAGTTACACAGACTCTTCACCCATAGTCTTGATACAATCTACACCCACAGTTTCAGCACAGTCTACACCCATGGAGCTACAATGCAGAAGTTCCTGACTTGATATCTCACAGAGCTTTCCAGTATCACATGCTAATGAACTAGTCAGCTACAAGGAAGACCTAGTGATTCTCAGGGCTGTGCTGGTTGAGGCTCCTTATCTCATCGCTGCTATGGTAGCCGGATTGGTCTGAGTATGAAGGGACAAAAATGTACACTGACACTGTTTTACTTATTTCTGCCTTTCCTATCATTACTCTTCTAACTGTCCTATCACTTCCACCTTTACCTTATCTTTGACCACACACCACCCATTACTTAATAGTCAAATGTGACTGTGTCAGCTTACTTATTACAGATATAGATTGATCACATCAGTTGATTCACTGGTCACTTAGTAATGCATGTCTAAAAGTCAGTGCCTGTGTGTACAATAAAAGCTCATACATTCTGTCAAATCTCATGTCCACACTCTTACATTATAAGATGAATTGTTATTCCACTCAATTCTTATTTAAACAGCTTGTCTTTTTTCTATGACCTATGCGCTTCAGTCATTGTGTAGCAGCATCCAGCATAAAAGGAATCATATATATTTGCTTCCAACTGCAAATCTGCATAGACTCAGTTCTGCTGGCGCATAATGCTCTATTTACCTGGATCTGTACAATTTGTTAAGATTAATCAGTAGAACAAATAACACAGACTCTAATCTGCAGGCACATCATGTCATGGCAGATCAAGATCATTGTTGTTTGCAGCTTGACTTGACTTATTAATGAGTACACATGTTTGGATCTTTTTATGTGAAACATGTAAATACACATGCTCCTCTCAAGATTTGAAAGTGTACCGTGTTGCATCTTTTCCAGAAATATATTTTGCAAGCATATACACATCAAGAGAAATTCATCTCGAAAATTGACGAAAACCCTTCCCGCATTTTAGTGTTTCAAAATCAACTGGAATACAGAGATACTGTGTAATTTGGACACCCTCCTATCATTGAACTCATCTATACTGTATGAGAGATGATGGTCATGTGATTGTACTCATCTATACTGTATGAGAAATGGCGGTCATGTGATTGTACTCATCTATACTGTAGGAAAGAGGGTTGTCATGTGATTGTACTCACCTATACTGTATGAGAGAGGGTGGTCATGTGATTGTACTCATCTATACTGTATGAGAGAGGGTGGTCATGTGATTGTACTCATCTATACTGTATGAAAGAGGGTGGTCATGTGATTGTACTCATCTATACTGTATGAGAGAGGGTTGTTATGTGATTGTACTCATCTATACTGTATGAGAAAGGGTGGTCATGTGATTGTACTCATCTATACTGTATGAAAGAGGGTGGTCATGTGATTGTACTCATCTATACTGTATGAGAAAGGGTGGTCATATCTAGTTTGAAGCTTTATCTGGATGGATAGACAGCAATATATGTTTTGAATCCTGAATGAAGTCAAGGGGGTGAGGTGGACACCATCTCTAGTATAAGCTGCCTTAAAGTGAGAAAATCAACTGTAACACAGTCTATTGAATCAATCAACTGCAACACAGTCTATTGAATCAATCAACTGTAACACAGTCTATTGAATCAATCAACTGTAACACAGTCTATTGAAGACCAATTAACAAGATTCTTAATTACAGAAAACAGGCTGAAGATTTATATCCACTTCCATGCTGTGTATTTACCTATGTTATGTTACTAAGTGAAATTCTTGCTATGATGATAAAAGAGAGAGAGAGAGACAGAAAGATTTAAGAGTTATGCCCTGTTGAACAAAGGCAAGATGCAAGTACATGTAGCATAAATGATAATGCTTGTCTGCATTTTACCTTGACCATAGCTTTCACTTGACCAGTAAATAAATCTTTTTCTGAGCAGCTCCTTTCTGGCACAAGCCATCTTTGCTGCCAAAGTGATTACTGACCAAAAATGAATGACAATCAAATTATAGCTGGCAGCCATGATCATGTTCAAAGGCAATGATTTGTGATGGCTGAAGTAACCCATAATGGCTTAAAGTTTCCATCTACATGTAATATTATTTTTATTTGTAAGAAAAATTCCCCAAGGTCTCAGAATTTACCCTTTTTATTCTTCTTTTATTACCAGTAAAGTCATAATCTGGAAATGAATATGCTCTCCTGCATGAAGATTAATCAAAATTCAGCTTTGCATTTATGTAATGCATGATAATATACAATATTACACAAATAGTGGCTGCTTCACCAGCTTCCATCATGCTAGCATACAAAGGTTAAGACAAGGGAGAATAATAATAATAATAATAATAATAATAATAATAATAATAATAATAATAATAATAATAATAGAAATTATTATTATTATTATTATTATTATTATTATTATTATTATTATTATTATTATTATTATTATTTGAGGAACTCAGACTTGGTTTCTTGCAAGTGCGATAATGTGCAAAATAATATTAAATGCACTTCAAAGAACAAATATGCAATATGTCTTTAAAGTCACAATGACAAAAAATGATGAATAAATAACTAAAAATGACCAAGAATGAAAAAAGTATTTTCCACATTTAAGTACATTTAGTGACCAAATTCATATAGCTTAAAAGAGAGCAGTGGGATGTATAAAATCTTGTTTCCTTCAAAAAGATAAACCCCATGACTTTTCCATACTTTGTAAAGTCAGTTTCATTTCCCAGCAAAGATTAAAATTTATAATTCAATCAATTTTAGAAATGTTTCATTGTTATATACTTTTGACACTCTACAGGTTGTAAAAAAAAAAAAAATCAATCCCGCTGTTAGACTGCCTCATTTATTTTTTTACTTCTCATCTCAGAATCAACATGTACAACAATGTCTGCTGGAACTAGTTAGACAAGAGGTTGTGGTGTTTAGACAGATGCTGTTGTTATACACTCATTCCATTTGAGGTTTAAATATCCCAAGTGCCTTGTTTACAATGCTGTATACACTTGCAGATAAGTCAATTGAAACTTCAAACTGCACAGACCCTGATCAGCTGTCACATAAAAGTCTGTGCAGTTTGGTAGGTGCAATCAGCAGAACAAACAGTATAGACCCTAATCTGCAGGTGCATTATGTTTTGGAAAATCTTGATCTTTGTTGTTTGCAGTTTGGCATGACTTACAAGCAAATACATATGGTAACTTAAACATCTTTAGCAGAGCAATAGCTGGTAAAATGGAAGAAACTGCTGCAGTACTGTAAATGGTCTTGACATGCTGTAAACTCAAAAACATACAGTGTATTAGATTGACCAGATTAGTAAGTTTTAGCATGGCTGACAGACTGTACATGTATAATGGTTCCTTACCACAATGTTTCTCAGCATAAAACTGTGCTTTTTTTTAAAAATGTTATAATGTGGGTCAGTCCGCAGATCACATTAAACTCATTCAACATGGTTTCTATATCTGCTTCATTTATTTCACCTACATTTACTTCTTCGATAATGCGAACCACTTATATTGTTATTTCAGACCCAAATAATACCCTATTACATGTATTGTGTTTGATTCTCTGTTTGAAACAGCTTTGTTGGAACATCTTTCAATGTAATGGTCACTCACTTGTAACATGGGTCACTTATATGTAATGGTCACTCACTAATAACATGGGTCACTTATAATGGCCTCCATGAATAGCATTATAAAAATTGAAATGCTATTATAGAGGCAGCCATAATCATTCAAAGTATGGACCTCAATTTCTTCCAACTTCATGTTCATTAATATTATTGCAGACAAAGCAGTTTAAAATGAAAACTACTAACTACCTGGCATTATTTCCTGGATTAATCTTTCCTAATGTCTAGTTATTACATTTAATCATTGTACTGGAATTTAGGCCATAGATTTTGGCTTTACATGTGTTTAGATCTTTCATGTAACGAGTAAGCAGACGTCAAAGATTTCAATCCCTGTGGGAAATTTTTTTAAAGGAGGAACATAGAACCTCTTGTAATGATTTTAATATAGACATCAGCATAGACAAAAAAAAATATACTGATAAAATAAAAATAAGAGATGCTGCCCAGCATGCATTGTAATTATAGTTAAGGAGAAAGTGACTATGCCAGGCTTTATCTACCATCTGTACTCTGATACCAAGCAGCATTCGAAAAACATTATATGCCCAGATTTGCAAATGCCTCTTCAGATTTTGAATATTGAAGTAGTATATCCTGAAAAACTAAATTTAATTAATAAATAACACGGGATAAAAAAAATTGAAAATGTTAATCCAGTTAGCATTTTTCTTTCTTTCTAAATGTCTAATCTTTATATAAGCAGTTTCCTATGATAAGAAAATGGAAACAATTAATGCAAGAGTTTGATTATTAAAGATTTTTAACTCCAGATAAAACTGCAATGGTGACTCCTCCTACAAATCAAGTTTGAAAAGCTTTTACCGTCTTTACATGTCTTTTCAGATTTACCTGCATGAAGAATACTTTTTTCTTCTGGTTCATATTCCAAGAGGATTCAGTCATGATATTTACACTTTATCTTGTTGACTTGTTTTAACACAGCAAGGATTCATAAATATGTTACTTATTTTAGCATAGCATGGTTTCACAAATACATTATGCCTCATTGTTATGCCAGTTCAACCAGCATGATTCCATCAGATTAAACTTAAAACTTGTTATTTCTTAACAGGTTGCTAGGCAGCCATTTTCTTTCATTTCCAAACTACACTAGGTTTTCACTCAAGAACTTGACTAAATGGAAACAGTTTTAAGCCATCCAAAAAAGAGATTTGCTAGGATATAAATTATCAAGTCAACCAAAGACCAAAGCTTAAAGGACAAATCTATCAAAAATTAATCAAATGAATGTACAATTAAAGGTGTCAAAAAGGTGCAATCCCTTCTCGAAGTGGTCAAGAGGTTATAGATACAAAGCGAAATTTCTTCTCTAAGAAGAAATGGATATAAGCTATACAAAAGCAATGTCAACATGACATAAAGGATTCATTTCTGTGGAAAAAGATAGAATTATCACAAAAACAGGGATAATCCTTTAATCCTATCACAGTTCACAATCCTATCCTATCAAAGATCATTTATCACTGATAAAAACAGAACAGCGATCCCAAACTTGAAACCCCTCTTTTAAATTAAATGTTTGATGGGAAATTTATAAATTTTATTCAAGACAAATTGCAAATTTGTTTCTTAGGGTGTGGAGGTTGGACACTGAATCCCCTTCATACAAAGATAATACAAGTAAAGGTTGGACACTATCCCCTTCATTCCCCTAAATCTTCTACAAAGTTCATTCAAAGATAATACAAGAAAAGGTTGGACATTGAATCCCCTTCATATTAAAGAATTCATCTCCTCAATGTCAAACTTGTAATTTACTGCAACTTGATTCCAGGGCAACATCCTGAGAGGTAAGTAAAAATTGCCAAAGATTGAAGCCTCAATTACCAACTTCAACAAAAGTTGTACTTTCAAACTTTCTCAAGTTACCTGAAATATAGCTATGTACCAATTTAATGACAAGGCTTAACTACCCTTTAAGAAACTAAATCTTCTACAAAATTTATGACTGACAGATATGGGCCTATTTCATCTGTAAGTTTGTTATAAGATGAAGCATGACATATTGAACTTTATCTGATGCTCAATATCACAAACAATATTCAATATTAAACAAATAATACTCAAAATGAAATAAATAATACTCAATATTAAACAAATAACACTTAAAATTAAACAAATAAAACTCATTTTTAAACAGTTAATACTCATTATTAAACAAATAATATTCAATATTAAACAAATAATATTAAACAAATAATATTCAATATTAAACAAATAATACTCAATATTAAACAAATAAAACTCAATATTAAACAAATAATACTCAATATTAAACAAATAATACTCAATATTAAACAAATAAAACTCATTATTAAACAGTTAATACTCAATATTAAATAAATATAACTCAATATTAAACAAATAATATTCAATATTAAACAAATTCTATATATTATATTCAATATTAAACAAATAATATTCAATATTAAACAAATAATATTCAATATTAAACAAATAAAACTCAATATTAAACAAATAATATTCAATATTAAACAAATAATACTCAATATTAAACAAATAATATTCAATATTAAACAAATAAAACTCAATATTAAACAAATAATATTCAATATTAAACAAATAATACTCAATATCAAACAAAACACTTAAAATTAAACAAATAATATTCAATATTAAACAAATAAAACTCAATATTAAACAAATAATACTCAATATTAACAAATAATACTCAATATTAAACAAATAATACTCAATAATAAACAAATAATACTCAATATTAAACAAATAATATTCAATATTAAACAAATAATGTTCAATATGAAACAAATAATACTCAATATTTAATGAATAATACTCAATATTAAACATATAATACTCAATATTAAACAAACAATTCTCAATATTAAGCAAATTATGTTTAATATTAAGCAATAATATTCAGTATTAAATAAATACTCAATATTACAAAATAGTACACAATATAACAATATTCATTAATAAATAAATGATAGTCCAAATTAAATTTTGTTTTATCATTGTGTGCTCAATATTAAACAAAGTAAAATTCAATATTAAAATTAGAAACATATTGTGTGTGGATACCCAATGGTCTCATAAATGGTGGGTCCATATATGGATTAAGAATTTGTAGATGTACTGGCTACTTGAGTTCTTTCATCTCGACAAAATGGCAATGAAACTAAGGAGAAAATTGTTACCTATTTATTGTCAGTTTGTAAAATGAGATCCCATGGGAACCAAACATATAACCTGACTGGTTTTAAAATGAGTTCTCCTATTTCTGCACCCTTTTTCAACAACAGTGTCCTGGACCAGTCTCTCTGGTCAGGATTTCACCAATAATACTTCAGCAAAGAATACAACAAAATCTGATTGGCTCAAATTTAAACCTCACTGAAAACTGATCTATCATATCTAGGCTAAACTTCAAACCCCATAGCAATTAAATTACTGCCTGGAGTTAGATGCTTACCTTAATCCAGAAATGATGACCAGTTACATTGTATATATTAGAATGATCCTATTGTGATATCTTCAGCAGTTACTGTAATCTGTAGATCCACCTCCCATCTGCAACAAAAGAAAGAGAAAGTACAAAAACTTTTGTAACTCCTGGTAGATGATTTTACATAATTTTTGTAATTTTTATTCATGGCTGTAATTTGTACAGATTATTCTTAGTTGTTGGCATACATGCAATGTTTATGTTCTTTTTTTATATTTAAGAATGCAGAATTGAGTAGGGTCACATACATTTTGACAGTTACTAATAATAGAATGTTTACAAGATTTACCGGTAGTCTTGTTCCCCATTTAATGGATTAGTCAGGTGATATCTTAGAAGAATTAAGTTAACTCTTATTGAATGAGATAGGTCACATGAATAGGTATTTTGAAACATTAGAATGAGTAGAATGATCTGTAACATTGAAGTATGTTGTGAAATATAGTTGTTATTAAGGGTACATATAAGGAGAGAACAATCAGATTTCATTCTTAGTTTTGGTATCATTCTTATTTCTTGTGTTCCTGTTGTAACATCAAGTGTGCAGATGTGTTTTATGTTGTGTAAGAGGAAAAACATTTTAAAACAGTCTATTTAGCAGAAATAGAAAGTACTCAGTTAAACTATACTATTTAATCTTGGAACTTTTCTGAAATATTCAAAGGAGTTCGGGACAATACTATTTGGACAATGTCACAATTCTTAGCTGACCAGTACATTTCTGGTTTTTAAATTTATATGGAACTTTTCAGTTTCTGGACTTCATAAAATTTTATGAGGATTTTTTTTTATACACTTCTTAATATAGTACTGTAATGTCTTCTCATATTTTCATTTATAACTTGGATATTTAAATTATTTACGTCTAAAGCAAAAAATCAGTAATATGAAATGATTATTATTCACTATGACAAATGATGTATAGTCTCAAATAACAATATATATATATATATATATATATATATATATATATATATATATATATATATATATATATATATATATATATATATATATATATATATATATTATATACATGTTGGTGTTGTTTATATTATATATATATATATATATATATATATATATATATATATATATATATATATATATATATATATATATATATATATATATATATATATATATATATATATATATATATATATATGACTAATAGTGTTTTAAGTGAGAATTCCTATTCTAGTGCAAAATACTAGTTTAAGTATTGGAAGTAACCCATTCGTAACTATTTTGTAGAATAATGTTTAATCAAGGTTATAAAAAAAGCTTCATTTAATTCATTGTATTATCTAGTTATTGGCTATTTATGTCATGTGGTCAATTAGGACTAAAACTGACAATGTACAAAATGTGTCTCAAATGTAAGCTAGTTATCGATGGAAAAGAGCATTTACTTTCTTAGTGTTAATATTAATTTTGATTTATCTGAATTTTGATTAGTCAAGGGTACAGTCTTTAATATGAAGCTACTCTATTACCATAAAATCAATGTCCTTTCATGTCTATGGGACATTGAATGTAAAATCAAGCTGTGACTTTATTTCGATCTGGCACATACTTTCATTGCATTTCCACATCATCCATTATAGGAACCAATTTCCATACAGTTATGTTTTGGGAGAATATTTCTTTTAAAGTGCATAAAATCTATGGGTCTGTATTAACTGATTTATATTGTGTCTTGAGTGAATTCATTTGCATGAGGCTCTTCCAATGAAACAATCTTTTATGACAAGTTAGCACACCAAGAAATTATATCTTTGGGCACTGGATACAATGAAAATGTTAAAAAATGAAAACCATCATCTTTGGAAATGTCACATTTGATCCGATTGTGGGTTGTAAATAAGAGTTATCTGAAAAATCACAATCATGCCAAAGATTTGGAGGCAGTGCTCAGTTAATCAATTACAGCTGATGAAATTAGTTGTCAATCTTTGCATTTTATAACCAGTAAGTATAGCCTCCTAGCAAAAATGTATCTGATCTAAATCAACTTTTGCCATATACTGGACATCAATGTATCTAATATAAGTCATCTTGCCATATACTGGACATCAGTGTATCTAAGTCATCTTGCCATAGACTGGACATCAATGTATCTGATCTAATTCAACTCTTGCCACAGACTGGACATCAATGTATCTAATATAAGTCATCTTGCCATAGACTGGACATCAATGTATCTGATATAAGTCATCTTGCCATAGACTGGACATCAATGTATCTGATCTAATTCAACTCTTGCCACAGACTGGACATCAATGTATCTAATATAAGTCATCTTGCCATAGACTGGACATCAATGTATCTAATATAAGTCATCTTGCCATAGACTGGACATCAATGTATCTGATCTAATTCAACTCTTTCCATAGACTGGACATCAATGTATCTGATCTAATTCAACTCTTGCCACAGACTGGACATCAATGTATCTGATATAAGTCATCTTGCCATCAATGTATCTGATATAAGTCATCTTGCCATAGACTGGACATCAATGTATCTGATCTAATTCAACTCTTTCCATAGACTGGACATCAATGTATCTGATATAATTCATCTTGCCATAGACTAGACATCAATGTATCTGATATAAGTCATCTTGCCATAGACTGGACATCAATGTATCTGATCTAATTCAACTCTTGCCACAGACTGGACATCAATGTATCTAATATAAGTCATCTTGCCATAGACTGGACATCAATGTATCTAATATAAGTCATCTTGCCATAGACTGGACATCAATGTATCTGATCTAATTCAACTCTTTCCATAGACTGGACATCAATGTATCTGATCTAATTCAACTCTTGCCACAGACTGGACATCAATGTATCTGATATAAGTCATCTTGCCATCAATGTATCTGATATAAGTCATCTTGCCATAGACTGGACATCAATGTATCTGATCTAATTCAACTCTTTCCATAGACTGGACATCAATGTATCTGATATAATTCATCTTGCCATAGACTAGACATCAATGTATCTGATATAAGTCATCTTGCCATAGACTGGACATCAATGTATCTGATCTAATTCAACTCTTTCCATAGACTGGACATCAATGTATCTGATCTAATTCAACTCTTTCCATAGACTGGACATCAATGTATCTGATATAATTCATCTTGCCATAGACTAGACATCAATGTATCTGATATAAGTCATCTTGCCATAGACTGGACATCAATGTATCTGATCTAATTCAACTCTTTCCATAGACTGGTCATCAATGTATCTGATCTAATTCAACTCTTGCCATAGACTGGACATCAATGTATCTGATCTAATTCAACTCTTGCCATAGACTGGACATCAATGTATCTGATCTAATTCAACTCTTGCCATAGACTGGACATCAATGTATCTGATATAATTCATCTTGCCATAGACTGGACACAATATTTTCATCACACTTTGATAAGTGAACAAATTTTTAGCAGGATTCAATAAATGACAATATATCTATCATGTTCCTTTACAAAAGATGATCTTGCAGTAGAGAGAGAGACAAAAGAGACACAGAGAGAAAGTGGGATGAGAGAGAGGGAAAGTATTAAAAAAAGAAAAGATATATAAGTAACCAAGGAGAACCACTGTGACTGCAATGCAAAGCCATTATCCAAATTTGAATGAAAAGAGACAAATGTTTAGAAAGTGTTTTATACCAGTAAAACCCATTAAAACGCAATTCTTGGGGTCCAAAGAATAATATCATGATATAAGCATGATCACGTTAACAATATTTTTGAAACACTTCCCCACAGAACATGTGCATTGAAATTTCATATGTCATCAGTTTTAAATAACCTCTTGATCATATATCATTTGTTTTGTTTACCGGATTTTATTAAACATAAAAAGTACTTGTTAACAAATATACTACTGCAATGTATTTTAGAAAATATCACAAGTTAAGGCAATATTAAATGCAGTGCTGGAATTTAAAAAACTGCTAGGGATACAAATCATTGGCTTTTCCAATAGCATTTATTTAGGATGTTAAAATATGAAGTCACCTTAAATTTAAAAATGGGATCCATCCTGTCATCGTGTCATAAGCAGCGTTGCAATTTAATGAATCACAGGTTTTACATGTACAATTTTTTTAAAAAAAAGTAGGTATTGTACTATGATTTTAGCTATGTACATTTACTACCATGAACAGTTTAGTCATTGCCAGCCATAGGCCAATTGGACCAAGTTTACTAAGGCCCTTACTAAGTATAGTCATGGCCAGCCATAGGCTGATTGGACCAAGTTTACTACGGCCCTTACTGAGTCTAGTCATGGCCAGCCATAGGCCAATTGGACCAAGTTTACTAAGGCCCTTACTAAGTATAGTCATGGCCAGCCATAGGCTGATTGGACCAAGTTTACTATGGCCCTTACTGAGTCTAGTCATGGCCAGCCATAGGCCAATTAGACCAAGTTTACTAAGGCACTTACTGAGTCTAGTCATGGCCAGCCATAGGCCAATTTTACCAAGTTTACTAAGGCCTTTACTGAGTATAGTCATGGCCAGCCATAGGCCAATTGGTCCAAGTTTACTAAAGCCCTTACTGAGTCTAGTCATGGCCAGCCATAGGCTGATTGGACCAAGTTTACTAAGGCCCTTACTGAGTCTAGTCATGGCCAGCCATAGGCCAATTGGACCAAGTTTACTAAGGCCCTTACTGAGTCTAGTCATGGCCAGCCATAGGCCAATTGGACCAAGTTTACTAAGGCCCTTACTAAGTATAGTCATGGCCAGCCATAGGCTGATTGGACCAAGTTTACTACGGCCCTTACTGAGTCTAGTCATGGCCAGCCATAGGCCAATTGGACCAAGTTTACTAAGGCACTTACTGAGTCTAGTCATGGCCAGCCATAGGCCAATTGGACCAAGTTTACTAAGGCCCTTACTAAGTATAGTCATGGCCAGCCATAGGCTGATTGGACCAAGTTTACTACGGCCCTTACTGAGTCTAGTCATGGCCAGCCATAGGCCAATTAGACCAAGTTTACTAAGGCCCTTACTGAGTACAGTCACCTAAGTTTAAGAATAATCATTTCTGTACATCTCATTAAGAAAACTCTGATAAAGTCAATATGATTTTAAACTATGAGTAATGAATTATTTATTTCCATTCCTGCATCATATCAATAGACTGGGGATGCTAGGCTAGAGGATTCTGGTTATTATAGTTCTTGATTATCATTTAATAGAACATGAGGAGAACACATACATTGTTAATGTTTATTATGAAGCAATAGCCTGCTGATTAACATGTATTAATTAATGGTAATTAGAGTCAGTTCTATCTTTCTCAGCTGCTGACTCTAATTTTCTTAATAGCCAGTGATAATGATTTCATGACACCCCACCACTATCCTTAAGTAGGAGCTACAGTGGCATAGTGCTGGATATGCGACTTAATGGATGCTGGTTTGAATCCTATGATCAGATCAGCGTTAATTATACCGCTGTGTATCCTTAGGTGAGGCACTTTACTCCAATTGGTGGGTTCCTGAGTTGAGTGGTCTAAGATGGGTACCTTTACAGTGCACTAATATCGGTCTTCATATGTGTGAGTCTCAGGCGGTGAGAAAGCTTGCCTATAGCTTCCCATGGGTTGGTGGTCTCAAAATCTTTGCATCATATGTTGAGGAATGTACAAAACCTGATACCATTCAAGTTTGATGAACAGGACCAAAATAATTTCCAACCAATACTTTTCATTGTGTGAGAACTCACTATCAAACTGAGTCTACAGTGAATTAATCCAAGTTTATTTAAAAACTGTGGATTCAGTTCCAGTCAAACTTTACCATGGATTTTTATGTAATTATTCCAGTTTTTTGAGAAACTGTGGATTAACTTTTGGTACACCATTGCTAGGTCTTTTTATACAAAAACGTTGGATTCAGTTTTTGTATGCCAATGCCTTGGACTCTGGCAAAAGTGTAGAGGTTTGATAGAACCAAAGATTCAGTTTTCCTGTAGCTGTCAATGGAATAAGTTATTATGATAATCTTTTGAGACTGGAGTTAAAATTTTAACATTTTGTGGCAAACAAGCTGACTTGTAAGGATACATTTATGAAAGACCAAACCTATATGCTGCACCAGACATTATGAGCAATTGATGCTGGTGTAGAAGTCAAATTTATCCACTGTTGATTCCATCCCTGGGGGAAACTCTCAGCAGAGGGAAAAGAATTGGTTGTTACACCAATCTAGAAGAAAAGGAGAAAGTAAAGGCCCATCCTAATAGAAAGACAAGTTGATAGAAAGTACATAGAGGATGACAGAAAAGGAGAGATTTTGATTTCGCAACAAACATTCAGCTCGCACAGTAAAGTGACTGTAGATAATGCAACTTCCAACATGCTGAAAATATTTACAATATATACTTGCTTAGAAGTCAAGTTAAACTGCAAATAACATAGATCCTGGTCTACCATCAGATCAAGTCTGTTTTCTTTTTGTCCTACAGGTTACTCCTAACAATATCTAGACCTAGATCTGCCAGTCTGAGCCTGTATGATTTATAGTTAATACAGCCCATATGATTTATAGTTAATACAGCCTGTATGATTTATAGCTGTTAATACAGCCTGTATGATTTATAGCTGTTAATACAGCCCGTATGATTTATAGTTAATACAGCCTGTATGATTTATAGTTAATACAGCCTGTATGATTTATAGTTAATACAGCCCGTATGATTTATAGTTAATACAGCCTGTATGATTTATAGTTAATACAGCCTGTATGATTTATAGTTAATACAGTCCGTATGATTTATAGTTAATACAGCCTGTATGATTTATAGTTAATACAGCCTGTATGATTTATAGCTGTTAATACAGCCTGTATGATTTATAGTTAATACAGCCTGTATGATTTATAGTTAATATAGTCTGTATGATTTATAGTTAATACAGCCTGTATGATTTATAATTGATACAGCCTGTATGATTTATAGTTAATACAGCCTGTATGATTTATAGTTAATACAGCCTGTATGATTTATAGTTGGACTTTACTTAAAATTTAATACAGCCTGTATGATTTATATTTGGACTTTACTTAAAAGTTAATACAGCCTGTATGATTTATAGTTGGAGTTTACTTAAAAGTTAATACAGCCTGTATGATTTATAGTTGGACTTTACTTAAAAGTTAATACAGCCTGTATGATTTATAGCTGGACTTTACTTAAAAGTTACTTAAAAGTTAATACAGCCTGTATGATTTATAGTTGGACTTTACTTAAAAGTTAATACAGCCTGTATGATTTATAGTTGGACTTTACTTAAAAGTTAATACAGTGCAATTTTTACCACCTTAATTTCACCACTAACAGAAATTCAAAATTAAGATGAAAATTCCTAACTTACTATCTTTCTCTTTATCTCCTATCTTTCTTGCTCCAATGGTGTTTATATTTAAAGTTTATTCACAAATTTACGTATTTAAATAATTAATTTATATAAGTCATCTTTTGTCAAAGACTGAACTCTCTTTTGTCACAGACCGAATCCTCTTTTCTCACAGACCGAATCCTCTTTTCTCACAGACTGAACTCGCTATTATTGCAGACTGAACTCTCTTTTGTCACAGACTGAATCCTCTTTTCTCACAGACTGAATTCGCTAATATCGCAGACTGAACTCTCTTTTGTCACAGACTGAACTCTGATTTGTCACAGACCAAGCTCTATTTTGTCACAGACCAAATCCTCTTTTCTCACCAACTGATCATGCTTTTGTCACAGACTGAACTCTCTTTGCCACAGACTGAACTCTCTTTTGTCACAGACCAAACAAATATATTGTTATGCAACTAATCATTAGTATATAGACCTTTGAACCAGGTGCTTTGGTCAAAGTATCAAATTAAATATTAATGAACTAAAGAAAAACTCATACATTCAAATAATCTACCAATTCTGATAGTATCTTATTCCCAATAATAAAGTTGCTTGTCAAATGTTTCCTATTTAATCTATATTTGACAGATTACATTGAACTGTGACATGTACCCACTTAACTGTGACATGTACCCATTGAACTGTGGCAAGTATCCACTAAACTCTGAGGAGTATCCATTGAACTTACCATCTTTGCAAAGCTGCAAATGAAAAACGTAAATCCAAACTTGTCTGGCTATTCAACATAGCCACATCTATTTTTGTCTTTTTAAATATAAAAATAAATGTTTTACTTCAATTGGGTTTTTTAAATATATAATGAAAATTCAGTGCACAAAATAATGTCTTGTAGGAAACATGTCTTGAAAGGCAACTGCTATGAAAAACCATCTGTCTTAAGACAGGTTTCCAAAGCAGAGATTGATTGATTTAATATATATAGTGTTATGACCTTAAATGAGAGCCACCTGTCTTGAGAGACCTTACTTTTGGCAGAAGGGGTGGTCTTTCAAGACACTACATTGTATTTCTCTTGTATAGCAACACAGCACATGATTCTCAATGATATTAGAAAAAAACTTTCTTGAAGAACACATTAAAACTATAATAAAATTTAAGCATAATGTATTGGTATGCAAAGTTTAAAAACCTATACACTATGACGCTCTTCATGTTTTCATTACAGATCTTCATAGCTGTATTTGCTGTGTTTGACACACAAAAAAGCACACACACCATATTGCTTTCTAAAAGAGGATTTGTGTGATAAACAGCTTGAAATATGTCCCCTTGGGGAACAGGGAGAGATTTTTAGTGAGGGTTGACAGGTTATGTGGCATAATTTATCAGAGAGCACTTGAATTATTAAAGCACTGCCTCTGGCCAGCATACATGTATAGTGTCAACTGCATATGTTGTTTTTTATTTATCTGACCTTTTATCAACTTGATCATCTAATCTAATGCTGACAGTATATATTAAATATATTCACATACAAGTTGAGCCCAACTGCAAACTGCACAGACCTAGATCTGCTGGTGTGTTGGTGGCAGATCTGGGTCTGTGCAGTTTGTTAGGACTATGCAATAGAACAAACAAACAAATACCCTGGTCTGCTTGCACATTATGCTATGGTAGATCAAAATTTTTTTTGCTTATGACAGTTTGACTTGACTTATATAAGAGTACATACGGTACTATACAGAAACCTGTGTTCACCTGATGCCTGAAATATAACAGCCTTCCTAACCCTTGTTCTCTGTCTACCATCATTACCATGCAAGCAAAGACTCTGACCTAACAATGGTTAAAGCACCAAGATCTTGGTATATTCTCTCATTAATCTGACCCTTAAGTACTCCCTTCCCAGTCAAATGCAAACCTCACAGACCCAGTCTGCAAACCTCATGCAAACCTCACAGACCCAGTCTGCAATCAGATAATGAGCTGGAAGATATTGAGTCTATACAGTTTGCCATAAGTTAAACACATACCATAGACCCTGATCAGCTGATGCCTTATCCAATTGCAGATTAAAGTCTATTTTGATTGCAGTTAGACTCAACTCATAAGTGAGTATATACTGTACAATTAGAGTGAAGGGTAACTTATTTAGGGATGTGTATCAGCGCACTATTTTCTGCAGTGAGATATTGTATTGATATCAAATCACAAATGGAATATTTCCAATTGCATATTAAAGTCTATTTTGCTTGCAATTAGACTCAACTCATAAGTGAGTATATACTGTACAATTAGAGTGAAGGGTAACTGTTTAGGGATGTGTATCAGCACACTATTTTCTGCAGTGAGATATTGTATTGATATCACATCACAAATGGAATATTTCCAATTACAGATTAAAGTCTATTTTGCTTGCAATTAGACTCAACTCATAAGTGAGTATATGCTGTACAATTAGAGTGAAGGGTAACTATTTAGGGATGTGTATCAGCGCACTATTTTCTGCAGTAAGATATTGTATTGATATCACATCACAAATGGAATATTTCCAATTACAGATTAAAGTCTATTTTGATTGCAGTTAGACTCAACTCATAAGTGAGTATATACTGTACAATTAGAGTGAAGGGTAACTATTTAGGGATGTGTATCAGCGCACTATTTTCTATAGTGAGATATTGTATTGACATTGCAAATGGAATATTTTAATTAGATATTGCATCAGGACACAGCAGCAACTGAAGGTGTATTACAATATGTATGAACTAAAGTTGTGAACCAGAAAATATTGTAGAGTTTTATATTTCTTGAAAATAAGTATTACAAATTTTAGCACTGTTTTTTATTTATCCATCTGTTAGATATTTGTTATCAGACTGGTTATTTACACAGCAAGAGAAACCACCCATTTCAGTGTTGAAACATCAGAACCATTTTTTGGTTTTATATCGTTATGCATAATGACCCAAGAATGTTTTAAACATTTTAAATTTTTTATTACAAACTATACTATCCATGAAGTTGCTTGACAATTATTCTTCCCAATATGAAATCCTGGCTGGATCATTGAAAGTATTGTTAGCAAATGATTATATGTTAAAAGTTAAAATGGCATTTATACATTTTCTTGTGATGACGGTTATATTAAATTGTCCATCTGAGTACCCACAGAAATGTACCTGAATTATCACCACATAATTCCATATTCGAATGCAGGGTGATTTTTACTCCACAGAAAGCATACACCAGCATAAGGCAGTGGTATATTCCTTCTTTGCCCTATGTTTAGAGCATCCGTCATGGAAGCGGGTGGTCATTTGTTGGAGCCTCAGTTCAGTCATACCAAATACTTACAAAAATGATACTAACAGCAACCTTGCTAGGCGCTCAGCATTGAGAGGTTAGTGTTAGGACTGGTCAGCCTCGTGTCAGGATAATGAGACTGGGTGGGACATCATGCTATATGTCTGCAGCATGATGTCCCAGTGCTTGACATCACTAAAAACTGCCTCACTGCAGATATCATAGCAATATGACTGAAATTGTTGTAAATCCCAAAGTCACTGAGTGGTCTAAAGCACTCTCCATTATGGATCACTGCCATCTCACCTCTGTCTGCATGGGTTCGAGTCTCAGATTCGGACAATGTGGGTATGTGAGAAAGCTTGCCAGTTACGCTTCTCATGGGTCGTGGTTCTTTCCAGGGGTTTTCCCGGGTTCTTCCTCCACCATGTATAGCTAATCATGTGGTGAAAAATGGCGATAAGCCCTACGACAACAACAACATGCTATTCGGAAGTTGAAGTAAATGTATTGCATCTCAAAATTACAAAACATTAATAAATAAACATAATGAAATCAGGCTTTCTGTTAGTAACTGTAATTTATAAGCTTATTTTGCTTTAGTGTGCCATGTTCAAAATGGTCAGTTTTGGTGGTCACATATATGAGAAACTGCCCAGCTTCCCATCATCCAGGTAAAATGTGCAGAATATTGTTTGCCAGTGACCTTATCGGAAAGCATCTATTGAATTTTGTTTCCATCTATACAATAGTCAGGATAACCTGGTGATTTTAATTAGAATACTTTCAGATGGAATAAGAAGAACACACACTACATCAGATTTACACATGTTATACTGTATGTAAATGGCAATTATCCACCAAGTATGTTTTTGGTGGTGGCAAGGCCATCTGTTGCCTTCTCTCAAGTCTGGATAAAATTGAGGAGCAAGCCTCAGGTGTTACAAGCCTCATCAAAACAGAACGTTCTTTTGCTACATGTGAAATAAAACAATTATTTGGAGCAAGAAGATTAAGAAAAAGATCGCTTCAGGAAAATCAAGGAAACAGAAGCCCCCAAGATGTTAAAGCTACTAGTTCCATTATTTTGGAGTCTAGGAATACACTGTGTACACTCGGAATACATTTGGTGTTTACAAGACTCATGAAAACTGAATATTGGTGTGTGAAATAAAAAAGTAACTATGTACTCACTTATAAGTCAAGTCCAATTGCAAACTGCACAGACCCAGATCTGCTTGCTCATTATGCTATGTCAGATATGGGCCTGTGCAGTCTGATAGGAGTAATCAGTAGAACAAACAAGATAGACCCTGATCTGCAGCTGCATTATGGTATAGCAGATCAGGATGTTTGTTTGTTTGCAGTTTGACTTGTCTTATAAGTGAGAATATGCAGCATTCGGAGTTACAAGGTTGAGAAAAAGATCAGTTCAGAAAGAGGAAGAAGTGACCTATATGCCTAACACTTCTGTTATTTGGACTCTCAGAAAACATGGTTTTAGAGGTAAAGACTTTTTCACAGATGTTATTTGACAAGACTGTACAAATACGAATATATAATCTTTCCCTTTTTTCTTGCATTTACCAATTAACTTTTTAATATTAACTGTGATTCTGCGTTTGGAGAGAATAGCTTTTAATGACAATTTGTCGTATTCATATACATTGTAAATGCATTAGTGGATTAGAGATCAATTCTTTTATTAACATACGCTTCAACATTAAAAATTAAAATGAGATTTAGTGAAAGGAATATATACATTATCTCTTCCATTTCTGATCAAGAACCATTTTCAATTAGGTAATTTTCAAACATTCTAATTCAGAGAATTTATCAGCATCCCCCCCCTCCCAACTCTAATTAAACAGTTGTTTCTATATCACATTACTTAAAAAGGTACCAAGAATTGGCAATACTTTCTCTGATCAATTCTTTTTTAAAACCCTAGTTATTGAAATTTGTTCTGCTTTAACACTCATGAATATTTTTAAAATATTCTATCAGTAAAAAAAATATGAAAATAACAATTCAAGCACATGATGATTAGAACCAATAGTAAAAAGATATGCAAACTTACCATAACATCATGTGTTAGTATCCAAATCCTTCTACAATTAAAGTCTCCCAGATCAATGTTAATACATAGCATTCGGCAGAACTGAACTACACAACACAGCTATCTATGATCTCTCTCTTTCTTTTCCTGTACTGAACTATTTGCCTGCAAGCATAATTATGCCTGATGCTCTCTCACTTTAGAATAATACCTACACAGAAGGGGTAACACTGGAGAAAATTGACACTGTCATGAATACATTGTCATCTCCCTGATTTCTGGGCCATTAAGAAGTTGAACCTGAAGCCATGATAGAAGGGCAGCTACTTGACACAGGTGGTAATACTGTAACAGATACCTGCGCATTTAATTATCACAAGCACCTTAAGATCAAGTGGAGATATTAAAATAGTCTTAAATATTGTATCTCTTCCAGGTAAAGATGCACAAGAAAGTCAGGTGGCCAACAGCTCAATAATGAATGTGTCAAGTGGTGTGAATAGGTAAATTCCTTTTTCAAACTTAATAGGATAGGTGAAAACTTCTGTGTGCTTAAAAGATTTAATTAGTAATTATGCCAAAAGGAAGAATATTATCTGATATAATTTAAGCCTTGTGAAGATTTTGATTTAAAATTATTTCAAGGCCAAATTGGAGCCCTGATTGAGTTATCATTTCTAGGCTGAATGAAGATGTAATCATCATGATGACTAGTGTCACATTATGTGTGTATTACCATGTAGTGTTATTACCATGTGGTGTTATTACCATGTAGTGTTATTACCATTGGAGAATCTCATTTCATCAGCACAATTTGGATGGCCTGATTACAAGATAATACTGATTGAATCTTCTTACCATTCTGTGGAAGTTCAATGTCATCATTTTGCCCTGGACTGGCCCACCCACTAGGAAATAAATTCAACAACAAAATATGAATAAATACTGTTTACACAAATCCCCCCCCCCCCCTTTCAGTCCCAGGCAATATATACACCCATGTTTTCCTGCTTGACAGTCACATCCAGCTTCAGACTGCATAGACTCAGATCTGCAGTCACATAAGTCCTGGCAGGTCTAGGTTTGTATTGATTGCATTTGGACTTACAAGATATATATATATATATATATATATATATATATATATATATATATATATATATATATATATATATATATATATATATATATATAACAACTGATCCAAATGTTTATTGTTTGCAGACTTGACTTATAAGTGAGTACTCATGGTACATTAATTCCCTATATCATGAATAATCCCTTTTTTTAGTGATTAAAATGAATTCCCCTTTGGGTGCATACTTACATGTCAGATCTGACTCTAAGCAACAAAGACTTTCATCTCCTGTTGCATAATGCACTGGTAGATCAGGGTGTATGTGGTTTGTTCTATTAATTACCAGCAACAAATTGTATAGGTCCAAATATGCGGGCACATTTTGTCTATACAGTTTACTGTTGCATCTTTCTTGTCTACAAGTATATACAAGTTACCAAGTATTGCCAAAATATATCAGACTTTTTGATGCAAGAACATATTCCAAGAGAAGGAATCACACAAGCTGTGTATGAAGGTGAAAATGAAATATTCCAAATGTGCACTAAATTGTGGAGGACATAATTGGTATAAAATAAATGCATACATAATTGTAGCATGAACAGTTAAAACACAAAATGTAACCAAAGTCAGTGAGTTGTAAAATATGGGTCACAGTGAACTACATTTGTGATAAGAATACAGTGCACATCCAAATGCATATGCTTTTCATGATTCCAGACATAATATCATGTACACAAGATGCAAGCATATGATGACAAGCTAAACACTAAATTTTAACCCAGGCCAGAATAATCTCAAATATAAACTGTATTGTCATTCTGTTGTGTAAGGGTTTTACTAACATTATTGTAGTCATCTAATTTGATGATTCCATCTTGAACAATGCTTAAGAAAAAAACTTTAGAAAAAAATCAGCCAAAGTCAGCGAAGTGTGAAGTATGGGTCAGTTTGATCATCGTTCTTAACCTAACAAAGGTGCAGTAATGTTATGGCTTGATGGTTGTAAACTAAGTAACAAAAAGAGAGACAAGCAAAAAGTTTTGTAAGATCAAACAAACAATTTATTTACCAAGAATGCAAAGTAAAATTTTAAAAAGATCTTAAAGTATTGTAAATTAAAGCCCAGATAGTTCTAAAATATCTATCACAAGTCCAAATGTATGGAGTATTCTAAATGAATTCCAGTGGTGTTCAAAAGAAATTCCAATCTTGAAACTGTTGCTACCACTAGCCTGGAATAGTATTGATATGATAACAGTCTTGATGTCTCACAATGATATAATCCAAAATGTCTCTAAATGAATTCACAAAAATCACATAATAGTGATTTAGTCCAAGAGTATTATTGAGCATTTTGTAACTCCAGTGAATAATTAAAATAAATAAATCCTCCAAAATCAAAATGAACACAACTAAATGACTGGTTCCACTACTGATGTTAAGGTTGGAATAAAGAATTTCCTTTCACTTCTCACTTCTATATAAACCTAAGTTAAAATATGAGAAACAGGATGAGGGTCAAAAGTTCATATTAGAATATAATAAGTTTTCAACAATAGTACAGTCTATTGTACAATAGTATAGGTCTATTACTAAAGCTTTTGTAAGGAACATGGTAAACGTTAGATACACCAGAAATCTTGAATTCTTATCCATGTAAACATGCTTATTTACAAATAATTATGGATTGTAAAATATAATCTAAAATTATAGAAAAGAATTAGCTATGTAATATGTTGTTTATAAAAAGAAAGATATTGGTCAAGTAGTCCAAATTCCTACTCTCCATTATGGACAAAGGTAAATCACAATAACAAATTAAATATGCATAACAGTACTTAACAACATGCATCCTCTCACCAAAGTTTGTGATTTTATTTATGACAATATCTGTACTGGGAGGTGGAGTGGGATGGGATAGAACATAAATCCTAATTGGATATGAGATAAATGCCAAACAAATCCAGCAAAATGTGAAATGTAAATTACACCCACCAACTTTTGTGGAAAGAATGCAGTGATGCATACAATCATCAAGTGTGATGATTCTATGATGATCAGAGCTTGAGAGATAAACTTAAATTACAAATCTTAACCAAGACCCTGGGGATTTTGGCAGTATAGATGAAAAGGTGAGTTTGGGATCATACAATATTACAAATTTGCTGGTTATTAGAAAAAGAAAACAACAAATAAATAAGAGATGGAATTAAAACTGTAGTTAAAAAATGACATACATGGCCTCACCAATGGCCTTTACCCAGGGTAGAGTGTAGTAATATTCATAAGATCTGTGTATGATGATGTAATATTTCAAGTGTGAAGAAAATTGATTATGGAAATATAAGCAAATTAAGAAACTTAATCATAAACTGGAACCAAAATTTATCTCTCTTATAATTCTTGACTCCATGGTTCTACCAAGAGAAAAAAACCAGAAATGTGAGAAGATGAATATGTAATGATATTATATTCAAAATATGAAGTGTGTTGGATTGAGTAAGGGATAAGTGATATATATGTTATTGATCAAACCTCAACTTTAATTTTTAATCAAAATGTGTACCCATTAAAATTCTTGACCCAAGGCCCTTCCATGGGGCAGGCCCCAAAGAACAGCTTGGTACTGAGAGGAGGTGAGGATGTGATACACTATGACACAATTGCCCAATGCTTTTTGCTATTCGCTATGCCCAATGCTATGATATGGCTTTGTGGGGTTTAATAATAGCATTTTAGCACATGATGGGATATACCCGGTGGCCAGAATATCTAGCAGGAAAAATCTCAGGAAGAGCTACCCACCCACCGATTGAAAGCTGCTGGCCAGCTTACTGGAATACTTGTGTTAGCTTGGGACTTGAACTCACATGGACAGAGATGTGTGAGTGATCTGCTAAGATGAATGAATCACACCATTTGGTCACTTGGGAACCTGGGGGTGGCCAAATGTAAGGGCATAACCCAAGAACAGTAGCTGTGTAAAGCAAAAGGTAAGAATGATCATATTATAATGGTAATATACCTTGAATTGGAGGTTTTAATGATAGAAAATAATAATAATAATAATAATAATAATAATAATAATAATAATGAGATACATTACTACAACTTTTAAGTGAGATGAATCAGGATTTTTAAGTACTAGACAAAAACAAGAAGCTGGCCCTGACCTGTATATCAAGCCTGACCCCAAGCTGGCCCTGACCTGTATATCAAGCCTGACCCCAAGCTTTGATAATGACAGTAATTATATGGCTAGAAAAGGCATACATTCTTCAAGATGTTGTCAACTCTTCCCAAGGGCCCATTCATCCATGCCCATACATGTCAGTAAACTTAAAGTCACTGATGCATGAAACATAGGTCAAAGTTACCTACTTTAGGTAGAATGGTGTGTGTGTGTGTGTGTGTGTGTGTGTGTGTGTGTGTGTGTGTTGTGTTTAATGGCACCTCAACACAATAGTGACTATATGATGCCAACTTAAAGTTAACAAAAAGTAAAAATGAACTGCACAAAACATTATTAAAAATATTTCTTTCAAATAATGTAAACATGAAGTACATAATAAAATATAAAATGTAAAGATACTTTATTAAAATTCTGTAAAATGTATTTTAAAAAAGATAAAAGTAACATATTTCAAATCCTTCAATTATGGTCAAGATTTCTTCATCTGATTCATGTCAATGAGAGGATGTCTAAACACTCCACAAGAATGTGTGAACACTGGCAGGGTATACAAATTGGTCAAGGCTCATCCTTCAAGAGGTATGCATAAGTATCAGGTATGCAATCAGCATATCACCAACCCATCTCTGCAATTTCTTCCACACAAAGGATTCCACTCTCTGATAGTGGGTCTGATGTTCTAAAGTTTGATTAAGTTTTCATTCACCATATTCTGCCAAGAATAAAAATATCCTAATTTGTACAGTGTTTCAAAGTCAGTACATGGAATCTTCAGTTTGGAAATGGGTGAATACTATATCTGCCCTTGGCATATTAACAGTCTGTCAGATTATTTGAAAAAGAGGTCAAGATGGTACTATGGGATGGTGCAATGGAAACTCCAACTTTGTCTCTTCTTTTCAAACTGCGTACAATGAGAGGTTCTGATTTTTATTGAATTTAATTAGAATTCTAAAGTGCTCACTTTTAGCGATCACTGCCATCTCACCTTTATCTGCATGGGTTTGAGACTCAAGCTCAGCTAATGTGGTCACATGAGAAAGCTTAGCAGTATCTTCCTGTGGGTTGATGGTTCTTACCAGGGTTTTTCTGGGTTCTTCCTCCACCAGTTATATTGGCTGCCATATACAGCCTATCATGTTCTTAAAAATGGCGTTTAAACCCCAAAACAACAACAGCAACAGAATCATGCAGTATTTCCAGCTTTGATTTTTCCTCTCTCTAAGTGAGGATAAATTTGTATGCCAAAATGTGGAAGCAAGTTTGGGTTCTGAGGGTATAAGTTTGGTATATGGGCCTAAACACTGCATCTTATGTGGGATTAGAGGGAACAGAGAATAGATTGGTTGTAAATGGAAGAGCCAGTTTAAATTGTCTGAGATAATGAGATGGTTTGTTTTCTTAAATATAGAGGCTTTCTGAGGCTTTACGTTTCTCCTCTTTGATGCTGTTATAAGTCTCCAGTATCCACCATAAACATTAATTATCAAGCCAACAAAATAAGCTAAATTCAGACTAAAGCGATCTTGAGACTAAAGGTTACACTCTTGTGACTGGGTATGAAAGACATAACAAATAACATGAGTCCCTTGAAAAGGCTAATGTTTAACTGGTTGAAAAGAAATTGTAGGAATTAAAGAAAAGACTGTTTCCTTTTTATAACTGTTGAGTGATGAAATCATCTCTGATATTCCCTGAGTGACACCAATATTTTTAAATGAGATGCTGTGGAGGCCATATTGGATGTAAGGTCTTCATTACTTTTATCATTAAAAGTCTTTTGTGAAAAGCCTTTGTCATCGTGTCCACAAATAGTGATAACAAGATTTAAAGATTTGCCATCAAGGCTGCCATACTAAGACCAGCTAGATATCATAAGACAGCTAGATATCATAAGACCAGCTAGATATCATAAGACCAGCTAGATATCATAAGACATCTAGATATCATAAGACCAGCTAGACATCATAAGACATCTAGATATCATAAGACATCTAGATATCATAAGACCAGCTAGATATCATAAGACCAGCTAGATATCATAAGACATCTAGATATCATAAGACCAGCTAGATATCATAAGACCAGCTAGATATCATAAGACATCTAGATATCATAAGACATCTAGATATCATAAGACCAGCTAGATATCATAAGACATCTAGATATCATAAGACCAGCTAGATATCATAAGACATCTAGATATCATAAGACCAGCTAGATATCATAAGACCAGCTAGATATCATAAGACATCTAGATATCATAAGACATCTAGATATCATAAGACCAGCTAGATATCATAAGACATCTAGATATCATAAGACCAGCTAGACATCATAAGACCAGCTAGATATCATAAGACCAGCTATATATCATAGGACAAGCTAGATATCATAAGACTAAGATGAAAATACCATGTCAATGTGACATTTGTTTAGAAGAAGTAATAATAACAAATTTTCAAGATGGCTGCCATGGTGGCCTTGTTAGATGTCACAGAAAAACCTTTATTTTATGGAAAGTGTGGCTGACATATGATGGACAACAGGTCATCCTATACATCTTATCACTTTTTGACACAATAAAACATTTATTTGAACATAAAACTGCAAAACTTTGAAACTAGTACACATAATTACTGAATTCTCTGATCATATGTGTCTCTTCATTATTAAGGTCTACACTGAAAATTTGACATTTGCAATATAATACAAGACCAATTATTAATAGCTAAAGGTGAACATTATATACAAAAACAAAAATAAAATTGTTTTACAAACATACACAATTTTATCACTTTCTTTATAAAGTCCTTTACTGAATATAATATAAATCAGAACATTTCAAGGAATACCATTTTAGCACAGATAGGTAGGTCACAAGGAGTACTACCACTAGCACAGGTAGGTAGGTCTTAAGGAGTACTACCACTAGCACAGGTAGATAGGTCCCAAGGAGTACTACCACTAGCACAGGTGGATAGGTCCCAAGGAGTACTACCACCAGCACAGGTAGGTAGGTCTTAAGGAGTACTAACACTAGCACAGGTAGGTAGATCTCAAGGAGTACTACAACTAGCATAGGTATGTCTCAAGGAGTACTACCACTAGCACAGGTAGATAAGTTTCAGGGAGTACTACCACTAGCACAGGTAGGTAGGTCTCAAGGAGTACTACCACTAGCACAGGTAGATAGGTCCCAGGAGTACTACCACTAGCACAGGTAGGTAGGCCTTAAGGAGTACTACCACTAGCACAGGTAGATAGGTCCCAGGAGTACTACCACTAGCACAGGTAGGTAGGCCTTAAGGAGTACTACCACTAGCACAGGTAGGTAGGTCTCAAGGAAAACAAACACATGCATGTAGGTTCCAAGGAGTATCCTTACTAGCATATGCATATAGGTTCTAAATATTATCACTATCACATGAATCATGAATGTAGGTGCCATGGAGTACCACTCTTAGCAAATGCATGTAGGTAACAAGGAATACCACCACTAAACAAATGCAGGTAGGTATAAAGGAGTACTACCACTAACACATGCATGTGGGTTCCAAGGATTATCATCACTAACTCATGCATGTATGTCCCTTGGCACATTAATGTAGCAATGTATACAAATATGATAGAGACAAATGGCTTCACATATCAAGAAATTCTGTCAGGAGAATAATGATCAATCTGTTCAAGGAAATATTAACCCAGTATTACTTGTAATCATAGTTTTATATATCTGTTTGTTCTTTATCTCCCTATAACATAGCTGAAGTAAGTTCTAATACAGTAACTCTGGGATATCATTTTCTTCCAAGTACCATATACTTGCTTATAAGTCGAGACAAACTGCAAAGCAGCAATGATCCTGATCTTCCGTTGTATAATTTACCTGCAGATCAGGGTCTATGTTGCTTGTTCTACTGACAACTCCTAACAAACTGCACAGACTCAGATCTGCTGGTACATCAAGCAACAGCAGATCTGGGTAAGTGTAGTTTGCAGCTGGACTCATCTTATAAGCAAGTATATACAGTACTTCCAGAGCTTCTAAAAAGTGGGATAGTTTGATAACAAGAAAAGCCAAACATGAGGCTCAAATGGCTACCCTGTCAATTGCTGGACCTATAAATATGTCTCCAGTTCTAACCTGCCAACACAGAAATGTGGTGATGATTAATTACAGTGAAAACAAATTAATCATCCAATTTGGCAAAGAGGATACCAAAGATGATTGAAAGTAGAATGATGCAAGATATCTGGGAATTATATGCCAATGAAACTCTTTAACCAAAATCTTAACAAACTGTTGATGCCACCAACATTGCTGTTACAAATACTTCCATGGGAAAGTGACTGACTGTCTTACTGACCATTCAGCTTTCCAATACATTTATAAACATCAGTGTATGTGTGTGTGTGTGTGTGTGTGTGTGTGTGTGTGTGTGTGTGTGATTTAGATTAACAGTTTTTCAGTCATACAGCTATGATGTCTGCAGTGTGGCAGTATACACTGATGTCTAGCACTGGGGTTTCATGACACAAACATGTAGCATGATGTCCCACCCAGTCACATTATCCTGACACAAGGCCAACCAGACCTAACACTAAACTCATAACGCTGAGCACCTAGCAAGACATCCGTTAGTACCATTTTTAATGGTCTTTGGTATGACTTGGCTAAGGTTCAAACCTGCAACCTTCTGCATCTGAGGTGAACTCTCATTCTCTGTCTGACAGGAAAAAAATCATGGATATTATATATCAGTTTTACATCAGATGACATCCCATGTACACATACATGTAAGCAGGACCAGCTTCAAAATGCAGACACAGAACTGCTATCACATACTGCATTATTAATAGATCAGGTGTCCTTGCAGTTTGTTAGGAGGAATCAGTAGAACTAAAACACAGACTCTTATATACTAGTACAATATGTGTTGGCATATCAGGGTCTATATTGATTGAAGTTTGACATGACTGATAAGTGAGTAAGGATGGTAATTTGAAAGAAAAACTTCACCTGTTTGTTTCTTCCTTTGATATATACTGTAATATTAAACATTTGGAAAACGTAAACATTCACAGCTATTAAATATTACAATCTTTTGTCTGATCAGCAAACATTAATCCTGCATGTTTAATTCTAACATGTCTTCCTAATTTTATCACTATATCCCTCATGACTGTAAATCTACATCATTTTCCAGAACATAAATTTATCAAGTCTGGTACAACCTTAAAGTGATTTGAGTTTTCATGCACAAAACTGATAAATAATTGTAAAACCTGGAATCAATGGTTCTGTTAGTCATTGAAAGTGATACATTTACCACCTTGATGGATCTAATTTGAGCACTGAAAACCAAATCAAATCCATTCTGTCACTTGGATGGAATCTTGCTACAGTTAAAGGAAAATTCAATTCCTCAGACAGTAATTACTTTGAAAAGTCTTGGTCTTTGATGACCCAATCATCCAGTAACAGTATAGAACGGCAGTCAGGAACCAGGATAGTCTGGTATTATAAGGAAACAAAGCGATCTTGTATCCTCTCCCGTACTTTAATATTTTTTTTTTTAAGTCTATAAAAATGCTCCATGATTGAATGCTTTATAATGCAGTTTGCCTCTGTGTATTTCAATTCCATTTGTATATACATGGACAGATTTGCCCAAGAAAGATAAATGATTCAGAATTTTTTTACTTGAAAGAAATGTATGGTCTGAGGTTTTTTCATTATTGTAGATGAAGCTGCATATATCATATTATAAACTATGTTTAGTGATAGTTATCCCTCACTATAAACCACCTCAATATAAGGTAACCTTGACTTTAAAGTGGTCCACTTTAATGGGTGTCATGAAGCAGATTATTGTATATCTATATAAATAAGATAAATGTACATCAGATAATCAAATGATGTGATGAAGTAATTAATGAGACCTTAATCAGGAAGTCAGTGAATTTGTGTACTGGACTTGTCTTTGTTTTATACATATGAAACTAGATGTATATTTGGTAAAACACATCCTGTCCACTGTAGCCTAAGAAGTCCAAGAAGTTAAATATGTATAGAATAAATGGAAGAAAAATTGCTTCACTGTTATGAAATCTACATACAACCAAGGTGACAAAATTTTATGTTTTATATGACCAATATTTTTATATGCAGACAATATTTAATTTGTCCATGTCAACCAGCTTTTGTGGCTAATAGGATTTTCTCCCAAAAAGTCTACGTTGAAAAGCACAATAACTGTACAAATAAAAAATGCTGTCTGTAATATCATAAAAGTTTAATCAGGTCACTAATATAACACACAAACATGCCTTTCAAATTTAATCTGTCTCCAAGTCAATTAATTTTGCATAATCATGCTAGCAAACTTTCCTGGACAGACAGAGGATTGGACATTCAGATATGAGATGGACAACATCAAGATGTGTCCACTGTCAGTAGTGGGGAAATAAAACCTTTGGCATCATTATTATAGTTTCCAAATGCTGCAAGGGCCAATTTGTAAGCCTACCTAGAGATTTCAAATTTCAGCTGTTCTTACATTCCAAAATATCTAATTACCAGTGATGTAAAGAATTACTAAATATATCATACTAATTTGTACCGCTGCAGGTACAATCCCCATGCAATTTATAACAGACATAATGAAGTCTATATGCATGCATCAGCATATCACAATTAAGCACGGAGGTTAAAAAAACTTTAAAATAACAAGTTTGCTCATGGGACTAGTCTGTTGAAAACCATAGTTGCCCAGACGAGTTTGTTGAAAGCCATAATTGCCCAGACAAGTTTGTTGAAAGCCATAATTGCCCAGACAAATTTAATGAAAAAACACAGTTGCCCTAAAAAACCTGTGTCCAAATCAAAAATTTAAATTATACAAGTGAATGCTCAGTTATTAAAACTTATGAAAATGAAGGCTAAGATTCTAATTTTCATTTCTCATTTATGTAGACAATTTATTTTATTGATTTTGCACCACGGCAAACCAATCTGCCTGAAATCCCTAACACAATTAACTGGCTTTCAAGCCAAGATCCAACTCATAGTCACTTTGTGCTATTCTACAATTTGTATCTGTCCTGGGCTACTAAATTTTGTCTTACAAAAAAATTGGTATTTAAATTATATTTAATGCCTTATTTCACAAATGAGAGCTAAGTGCCTTTCCAACATCACACTGGACCAACTGAACCAGGCTATCCTGGGTGAGGATTGAACCTGTAACCCTTATTAAGAAGAAACTATTTTTCTTTTTCAGTCACAGTGACCTTGACCATTGACCTCAAATTCAATAGGCATGTTTCTTACTGTAAGTGCAAGCTAACCACAAAGTTTGGTGATGTAGAACTCGTGCTATTGTTTCAAAAAATATTCTTTTTGCAGTATCAGTGACCATGATGGTGTAATCCAAAAGTCAGTTGATCTCTTCCTTACCCCAAATGCAAGCGGTCAAGAAGGTCTGGTAACTGTTGAGGAAGAGGATGGATGACTGGAGTTAATGTGGATAATCAGTTTTCTTTATTCAGTTAGTGGCCTTGACCTTTTAAACTGATCAAATTCTTCCTTACCCCAAGTACAAGCCATCCACAAAATATGTTAACTGCTGATGGTGGAAGTCTAAAGCTATTGTGCAGGAAACACAGTTACAGTGTCTTCACCTTTGACCTTGAAATCAATAGGTCTATTTATATCCCAAGTGCAACTGAAGATGGAGGACAATTTTTGCTATTATGAAAAAATAAATTGGTAACAAACAGATCGATGGATGGAGAGAACAATGAATGGACAGACAATATCATAACATAATATGAACCTCCCTATGGCAAACAGACCCTATATCAGATGTACAAAGAAGAAAGTTATGGTGTAGAGTTCCATTTTGTTAGTATGACTCATCATTTTTCTGCAACAAGCCTGTATAGTGATTTCATAGAGGGTCATATAGCGTGAAAGGTTTGACAGAGTCTTGTATACTCATCATTGCCTTTACCAATTTCTTTTTCAGTATTTATGAAGAAAATGCAATAAATTATTTTTACATACAATATATCCCTGAGCTAACAATGCCATTAATGATACAATAATGATCACATCATTTGGAACTGTTCCATAAGTACTGATGGACTGTCTTATTGACTCAGAAGTACATGTAAGTGTAAACTTCATTGACTCAGATCTGCCATTGTATTACCATCTTTACCTGCTTATAAGTTGTGTCAAACTGCAAATAGCAAAGATCTTGATCTTTTGTAGCATAATGCACCTGCAGATTACTGTCTATGTTGTTTGTTCTACTGATTACTCCTATGTAAAAAAAAAAAATACACAGATCCAGATCTGCTGGCACAGTATGAGATGGCTGATCTGGGTCTGTGCAATTTGCAGATGGACTCAACTTACAAGTGAGTATATATGGTAAGCAGATGCAGATCAAAGTATATGCATTTTCTTAACAGTACATGTAATCAGTAGAAAAATCAGGACAGACCCTAATCTGCTGGTGCATTATGTGATGGCAGATCAGGGTCTGTGTTCTTTGGACCTGTATTATAAGCAAGTATACATGGTATGCTAAGATCCACTTTTGATTTAAAGCAGACAGCTTTAATAAACCTGATCTACTGGTGCATTGCCATATAACCAATCTGGGTTTCTTAGAGTTTGCAGTAACTGTTGTATGCCCATGATACATGGATAATAAATGTTGCACACTCAAATACACAGTTACCAGGACTGAGTGTATTATGGAGGACAGTATAAAACTAGTGGAGGGATAAATAACGATGATAGAGGCAGGTGCACATTATCAATTAAACCCTATTCTGTACAGTTTTATAACCTGGGTAAATTGTAGTATTTGTGGCAATGAGACTGGAAATATTATAGCAGGATAAAAGAAAATTTATACATTGAAGATTTTCATGATTGTTTTCATTAATATGTTGACAGATTTATTGATATGAGTAAATTTATTTCTTTCCACTCTCTTGTTTCCATTTAATTAATGTCTGTGTGCACTACATCTTGATGAAATCAAATTAGGTAACAACTTTACAGCTTCCGAATAATAACAAAAGAACAAGGTCAAAAGGAAATATGATTCAAATCTTGAATATTAGCATTGATATTGGGAAATATTCTAATTATGCAGGGTTCTGAGGACTGGGCAGTAAAGAATGCTTTTGTTCTAGAGATATTTCTGGGCAACCCCAGTGTTATGACCAAGATGGGAACATAAAACTTAAATAAAGATACATCTACCAAATTGGAAGAAACATTATAGTCTAAACCAGTCTGTAAATTGTATAGTGAATAAAACAAAATCTATAGTCTATACCAGTCTGTAAATTGTATAGTGAATAAAACAAAATCCATAGTCTATACCAGTCTGTAAATTGTATAGTGAATAAAACAAAATGTATAGTCTATACCAGTCTGTAAATTGTATAGTGAATAAAACAAAATGTATAGTCTATACCAGTCTGTAAATACTTAACTAGATTCCAACTGTAAAACTACATAGATCCTGATCTACCATTGCAAAATGCAACATGCATTAGCAGATCAGGGTCTGTTATTTTTTCTACTGATTGCTCCCAACAAATTCACACACACACACACACACACACACACACACACACACACACACACACACACACATATGCCAGTCAACCATCACTGCTGATCTTTAAATAATGCCTACACTTCCTATACTAAATAAAGCTTTTTAATCCCAATCTCAAATTCATTTCTGTTCCTTAACAGTATATCTCTCATGGGAAGAAAATAAATGTCTTTTTTCAAGGCACTATTATGTCATTGAAGCCTTTATTGTGGCTAAGTATTGCCTGCCATGATTAAAAATCATTAAGTGCTGCAACAACCCCGTAAAGCCATCAGATCAGACCATCTTAAAGAAATAAACTTTATGTTCCTCATCAGAAATAGTTATACTGGTAAGACTAAAGCATTAGTTACTATAGGAAATAACCATATATCCTAATGTTGAAGTTCTTTAATCAATCCAACAATCTAAAGAAATGAACCAATCCCAATGCCTTCCAGAATAATAAAAAAGAACTCTGTGTGTGTCTGTGTGTGTGTGTGTGTGTGTGTGTGTGTGTGTGTGTGAATTGGATTTTAAACATAGCTTCTAACAATTTTTCAGTCATATCGCTATGATGTCTGCAGTATGGCAGTAATAACTGATGTCTAGCACTGGGATATCATGCCACAGACATGTAGCATGATATTCCACCCAAACACATTATTCTAACACCAGGCTGACCATTCCTAACACTAACCTCTTAATGTGAGCACCAAGCGAGGCAGCTGCTCGTACCATTTTTCTTTTAGTCTCTGGTATGACTTGCCTGAGTTTTGAACCTATTGTAACTGTAGCAGACGGAATAAGGTATGTATTATATAGAGAAGTTACAAATAGATGCAGAGTTAAAACTCCTTGGTAAAACAATATTTTATATGCTGTTTCATTTATAGCCCTGTGATTTATGATACAATGTACTTCTGTTTTAGTTCTTTCCCCCCCCCCCAAGTGAAGCAGAGATGCAATCACTGTTAAGTGATACATTACCCACTATAGCCTCAGAACAATGGGGGACTCTTTATTATTTATTTCTTTGGTGCTACAGCCCCAATTATATATATAAAGTAATATTGTTTTACAAAATTCTGGTGAATGCTATTTTTTTTCAATTTATCAGGACCATCACCACCATATTTATTTTGGTACAGCCATTCCCCATTTCCAGTGGTGGGTGATGACAAATTTGTTTAAACAGTCAACAAAACAGAACCAACTGCAGTACTTGGACTTCAGTCCACAATGACATGTTTTGATGGAGGTTATCTCAATGTGATCTACTTTAAGACTGGATAATTTTCTATACATTTATGGTGCAAATTATGGCATGGCAATGGCTGTAGTACATTGATGACCTTGATCAATTCTCATTTCATCTCACATACCATCTATACTCGCTTATAACTCGATCCAACTACAAACAACACAGATCCCGATCTGCTGTAGCGAATGCACATGCTAATCAGGGTCAATGTTGTTTGTTCTGCTGATTAATTCTAACAAACTGCACAGACCGAGATTGCTGGCAGAGCATGTGCCAGAAGATCTGGGTGTGTGCCATTGGACTTGTCTAATAAGCGATTATATATGGTATCTACTAACCTTGCAATGTAACCTTTGGGGTTATATAACCCCCAAAATGACATCATACATCTGAGAATAAATTATATTCTCATAAAGGCCTGAAGAAAATACTTGGAAATTCAAACCCAATTTAAACAATGTTTTATTTGAAACAATTGCTACACTTAAAAAAAGTGGATAGATCTTAGCATTGTTATATATCATCAAAACACACATACACACATGTATACAGATCAGGGCTAGGTGAACGAGGCAACTGCATTGGGCCCTGCACTTTCAGGAACCCAGCAATGCAATTTTTTGCTAGAGCCCTATGCTCATTGCCTTGCTGCCTTGGGCCCCGCATGCTGACGTGGGCCCCGCACATCTTAGGGCTGGGTCTGCATGTGTAAACACTCCCAATCATACTGACATAAAATAAAATCTGAACATATGTTGTCATTTAAAACCCATTGGACATTGGAATACAACTTAACCAGATGCAGACTTTGCTGGTATCAATAGGTCAGAGGTTGAAGGTCATGCAATTTGTACTGTGGTATAATGTGGTGTTTCTGGACTTACTGTAATATGTACCACCCTATACACAATTTTGGTTAAGTGATCTGAAAGAACTTTAAAGGCAAAATGCTACCTATCAAGAGCTGGAAAAAATATCTTGCTCTGATTTACAGCAAATTGACACCATATACTATATATCCATCTTATTTTCCCCAAAATTAATAATCTTGAGATAAAATAAAATAAAATACCTTAGTTCAAAAGAAAATAACAACCAACCCCTCCTCCTCAAATAAATGGGCAGTGCCATCTATTATATAAATTTGTTATGTGTATGTTAATTGTTTTATAAAATAAATTAACAAGTTGTGATTTAATAACTTTAACTAAAGAAGGCTGATGAACTTGCCATGACAGCCAACACTGTAAAAGCCATTGTATTATTAAGCTTTATGATACAAATAACAAGTGTCGAATACTAACCGCTATTGATATAACAGACAGACAAACTTTTAATAGAAAAAATTATCAGAGAGGGCAAGTTAGTGTAAAACACACTCATACAGTGAGAAAGTATTTAGTGGACTAGAGAAAAGACTGAATTGTACAATTGTTCAGACTTTCTTGAAAACTCTACTGAATTTGTCTTAGCATAAAAAATGGATCTTTCTCCATATGGATTTAAGTAAGAGAATGCAATGTCCACATTTGTTAGAATGCATAGTCTTGATTTTCTTCAAAATAGATTACAGTTGCCAATGTTGATTATATGGTGTTTGTGGAATGTGAAAAGAATAAAATACCCCCACCCCCACTTGCTACTGCATTACATACACAAACTCCATATCGTAGGAATTTAACATTTCAGTGATTATTTTTACTCGGCTTGTCTCTTTTCCAATATTGCTCATCCTTTCCTGAGTAAGGCTGCATTTCAATATTTTGCTTTTAATTTATATCAGATTTAATTTAATTGTTTGTTTGTTAGTTTTAATTTGTTTTATTCCATTACATGCTATTGTTATTTAACTTTATTTACTGAAATATCTGACTCTTGTTTTATTCTTTCAAAGTCAACAACTAATTAATAGAAATTTTGTATCTGATGCTGACCTAGTTCTTTACCTTGATTAAGAACCAGTGATGGTTTCTAGTAAACAACTTCTTCAAGTCTTTCTCAGAATAAGATTCATAAAGTGGTATCCTAATCTGGCCTACATGTCCAAAACCATGTATCAATTAGATTTTTCCAGAGGATTGACCAACATCAGGGCATGTTTTGTGTTGTAGCTAAATTTATTATTCATGTTTTAAGAATTAATAGTCATTCTTGCTTTAACAATGGACTCCAAGTATTTTATGTCATGGCCAGGTAATTATTTTATTTTTCTTCAAATTATTTGGATTCCAAGAGATTATTTTTCCCTGGAAATATGTGTGCTCTAATATTAATTCTTTGACAAAGACTGTTATCAAAGTTTATACGGAATTTAAACTGGAATATTATTTCTGTGATTCAACAAAGAAATGTTGACACATCAGTACCACGCTGACCACAGTATACGTCATCGTCTTCCATTTTGGATTTCGTCGGGATTCGAATTTAGTTTCATTAGGATATTTTATTACTAGGACTTCTATTGCTTTAATTCTTGGATTATTTAGGATTTGATTTGTAAAACCGTAAGATCTTTTACTAATTTTTACCTTGTTTTTTTTTCTGGGGAATAAAGTTTTTGTTAAATTTTAGAAATCTTATTATCTTCACTATTTTCTTCGCTATTTTCTTTTTACTTTTTGAAAGAGCCTAAACATGTAACATCATCCTTTCCTGCGTCAAGACTGCATTTCAAAATTTTGCGCTCAGAAAAGGATCACACTTCCACACTATTCTAAATACATGTAGTAAAATAATCCAGATTTGCATTTTATATAGGGATACAATTCTGACACCAAAGAAACATTGCTGCTCCTCATGAACTGGCCAATAATATTTAATTTAAATGGCTTAACAATCGTATTCAAGGTGACAAAGTGTAAAAAGTTTTTTTTTTTAACAATCAACTGTATGATTTACCTTGCTTCAGATGAATTGGCTTGTCCCACTTCATATGCATATGATTTTTTAAAAAATATATAAACTGTCCAAATGTGAAAGGTTCCTTTGTGTGAATCAAGCATTGCTTTTTTCAGTTAATAAAGGCAACAGGTAACTAACTCTCTCTCTCTCTCTCTCTCTCTCTCTCTCTCTCTCTCTCTCTCTCTCTCTCTCTCTCTCTCTCTCTGCTTTTGGGGTAACAAAACAAAACTGAGTATTTCGTATCATTTGTCATGTTCTGGAAGGATTGTTTGGGCACCACATTCAATGTCCTTTCTCCAGATAATGTGGCCATTTGCAGTCCCTGCTCTTAATAATCTAACTTCCTTCTTGGTCATGAAACTGTCATGATACTTTTGTCTTTTCGTATGCTTTACAGGTTGGACGGAACTTCTTGTTCGTCTATTTTCTTGGTTTGATTAAGTTGTCTTTATTTGTGAGAAGGGTGCATAAGATTGTCATTAATCCCGATTGGTTTTTTTCTTTGGCCTTTTTCTGCCACTTCGTGCACTGCCTCGTTGAACCCTCTATGCGAGGCATTCAGCATCCTACTGTGGCATTATCTGTGGTGCCAACTTCCCGCCAATTAAACACTTCTTGCAGCTGGAAGCCCTTCAGGTTTTCAAGATACATTTACTCCTTGTGTTTGGGGGCTTTTGTATTTTCATAAGTTTTAGCCGAAAGCTCGTCATTAGCAAGTTGTATATTCAACGTCAGTTCTGGGAAAGCTTATTATTTTAGCTGAATGTTTGCTCATTTTAAACCAGACTTTGACGAAATGAAATCACTTTTGGTTTTCGAGACTGTTGCCCTGTGAGTGCCACGTTCATCATATGGATGGTTTGTGGGGAAACAATGTGTTGGAAACGACTAGACCAATAAATTTGGCAAAGTCGAGCAATCAAAGCCTCTGTTGTATAAAGATCACAAGTTACAGACCACGCGCTTCATTAATTTGCACTATTATATTGGCATTTCATGACGTAATTATCTGTCTCAAAACCTAATTAAAGTACATGAATTTTCACCGACGTTATATGATGATGACGACAACGACGATGAAAATGATGAAACTGAAGACGTCTTTCACCAGCTGCAAGAACTGCGTGACAAAGTGTCTAAGAAATGCATCCTTGTGGTTTAATTGAGCTGAATGGGTGGCAGCCCACCACCTTGTTCGTTTTCTTGTTCATGAGGAAACCAACCCTGTTGTGGGGTTCGATTTCCTCTCCCAAATACTATCGCACGTGTCCCTCGTCATGTGCTGTCTCCGTAATGCATGTCTAGTGAACTTCGGACTGTCCAAACACAACGCACTTGTACTGCTCACTTTTCATGTGCAAATTACACGACACACTCCCAATTACTATTGTTCTTATTTGCATTTAAATTTTTATTTTCTCAAAACGTAGCATATTGTCCGTGTCCACCTTCAGTCAGTTGATGGAACGATTATATTTGCCAGGTTTCAATCGATCCAGAATGGGGTGATATGCCACCGTTTTTGGGAAAATATGAACAATTGTATTGGAGAAACTGACAGTTTAAACCATGGGGATCGTGACGTCGACTTCATCGAAAGGAACAGAGTCAACGAAAACTGGTTATTTTTTAAACAATGTGTTTTCTAGTTTTTCCTTTCTGTTTTTCTCACCGTGCAGTGATAGTTTTACGTTTGAAAATTATCATTTAAAAAATATACGGTTTGTAGAAAATTTAACATTAACAAAATGGTATATGACTTTTTTACAATTGTTTTGAACAACTCGTCTGTAATGTCAGATTAACCAAATTCACTGCATTATCTTGTATTGATACACAACTAAATGGAACAATGTGAAGTTCCACACAAGTGCCTATTGGATTGGGCTTCGGTTTTAAATGATTTGAAATACTTGTGTTGGACTTTTACTGTATTTTTTACACACAGTTATCACAGTTTACACACAATTGACTCAAGAAAAGCACCCACAGATTATGTCTTTGTCTATAATGTTTCAAATTTTTATATATATTTTTATGGGCTCTTCATAAATAGGATTTTTCTTTTTCATTTTATATTCAGAAAAACAAATTAAAAATTAAAAATTTACAAACATAGCCTATACGTTTAGAGCTTTGCAATTTTAACTATATTTAGAAATTTTAAATTAAATTTTATCCTGCACAGAACGCAAACCAAAACTCGTACTATATAGTAATTCTCAAACCTTTTCCAATAATTCTAGATCTATTGAGAATTAGCACTTGGTTGAAATACATTTACAATGTCGAAGATACCGTTCTATGGTAACTTCAAGAGTTGTCCAATTGACAATTCTGCTAATACAAGACAATAAACATAAAAGATGCTAAAGTTTCTTGTTAACCAGGCCAAGCTGGTTAAATGACAACGTTTTAATAATTATTTTAATCGTTTCATATTATATCGTCAATAGTTCTGCCGTTTTTTTTTAATTTATCATAATTAGCATAGTAGTCTGTGATTGCCCAGTTCTTTCGCTTGTTAAAATTGACGATATAGTCTTACGAGGGGATGTATGGTATTCAGCCAGTCTGGACTGCCAGTTTTGGCAGAACTGAAAGTGACAAGTTTATATTTAACGTTTGCCACCCAGTCGGGCTGTGAAATATAGTTGTTAGCACTTAGTGTCAGCCATGGCACTTGGAGCTCTGAGGTCCAGTACACGTTACTTAATACTGACAGTGATTCTTTAGATACTTCTTGTGTTGCGCCAGTTCCGTTCAGGATAAAGTTCTTGACAACAACAAAATAAAAATTTTATAAACTTTTGTATTTAGTTTTTAAATCGATTACGTGTCGCCTCTGCTGTTTATAGTCCCGTTCATATATATAATAAGTTTGAAAAGCAATAATCAACACCGACATGCACACTTGCATCCCCCCCAAAAAAAAAAAATGAATCGTTGGAGGGGGGGGGGGGCACGTGCCGAGTGCTTACCACTATGACATGTGAATAGGTTGAGTAACAAGTTATTAAGCCTTTTAGCGGCAGATGTAATGGAGCTGTCAGCCAAAAGGTTAATACACTGCCAATATTAAATAACAACGATCCATTACCTACTGCTTTCTCTTGTTGGTCGTAAGTATTACATAATTAATCAGACCCAGGGCTTTTTGCATGACCTCTCGGAACTGACAAACTGTATACGTTCCATTAAATATACATAGACATTAAAATTGTCACAAGTTCGTTCAAAATTGCATCCAATTTTTTTTGAAGTTCTCCTGTGTTCTTAACGTTCGTTGTACTTTTATTGGAATTTAGTGTCATAATAACGGCTTGATTTTAACATCAACTCCTTTACTTGCTATAGAGTTTCGTTAATTCTGTACTTAATAATAACCAGGGCGACCGCTAACAGAAGCCGAGGATATTTAACAAAATTAATATTGCAAAGAACAAGATCAAGTTGGCCTGATATCGCTCAACTGGCTAGTTGACATATGTCAATTAGTGAAGGTGAATTCACAACTATATTGAGAATGTCAAGGGGAAATAAAACGTGGAGGGTACACCTGCTACAGTTTATGTGATTTATCTTCTTTTCAAGATCATGTAGGCAGCAATTTACCAGCCATGTTTTCCACAACAAGAGGGTACTCTTTGCTTACCCGTGTACTACTGTTGAGAGAGCATTCCCCTGCCTTTGCTTTATACAAGTCTACACAACAAGCACTGTCCCCTGCCCTTGCTTTATACAAGTCATTTACACAACAAGCACTGTCCCCTTCCCTTGCTTTATACAAGCCTACACAACAAGCACTGTCCCCTGTCCTTGCTTTATACAAGTCATTTACACAACAAGCACTGTCCCCTGCCCTTGCTTTATACAAGTCTACACAACAAGCACTGTCCCCTTCCCATGCTTTTTACAAGTCATTTACACAAATTGCACTGTCCCTTGGGTCTTCCTCATCCATCAGCTTTTATAACTTACAAACTGTTCACAGTCCTACCCTTAAAGTAAATACACTTGGTTGTTTCCGTAACCCCCTCCCTCTCCGGACTGCACCGTCGAATCATAATTTGTCAATCCCACTATGATTTGCGCCCATAGGAACTGCAGTGACCCAAGTTAATGTATTAGACACGCGACCAATTATATGATCAGACTTGAGCAACAACCAAATAGTTTAGGATTTGTTTCGAAGGTCATGCATTTCTTTGCTTTTAAGTAGTTCAAGTATATAAAAAGATCATGAGGAAAGCAGACTGGTTTATTATCAATGTTTTTATTACAAGCTAAATACTATAGATTTACATAAGTAAATACATGTATGGTACTGAATGCACGAAATGCCTTAAAACATGGCATACTACATGTGATATCATATAAAGAATAAATGTATTAGACACCTAAATATGTGATCTTTATGAAATAGTCACACAGTTTGTATACTGTCTTCACGTCGATCTTTTGTGTGAAATAGTCACACAGTTTGTATACTGTCTTCACGTCGATCTTTTTTTTTTTTTAAATTTCAAAACATCAGTATTTAAATGTGGTGACAAAGGACAATACTAAACATAGAATTTAGTCACAGTGATTTTTTTGGTCAATGTATGCTGTTGTATGTTTAAAACTATTAGTTATAAAATATAATTTCGGTATTAAAAAAAAGGAAACATCAAGTTAAAATATGCACTTTGAATGTCGTTACCTTTTTTTTCTGTGAAATGGTGAGTTCAGTCATCTGTGTCATGTAATATCTCAGATTACAATTCTCATTGTTGGAGTTAATTGATGCAATAATGGACACATTGTAATTGTTCAAATCCCTATATATAATCACAGACCTTAACGAAAGCATAGAGCAAGTTCAGATTAAAGCGCATGAGAACTATTCAATGCTTGTATTTTCAGGAGAAAAGTTAGAACATGTAAATGTTAGGTTTTAAATATCACTAACAAAACTTCAAAATCACAGAACATTATGTATTTTATAGAGCAGACACTTTTGCTTTTTGCAAACTTTGTAGCATTTAGACTTTATCCAAAAGTCAAAACTTTGTAAAAAAAACAAAAAAAACAACAATCAAAACATTATATTTTCTCCGATACTAAAATGTTTTCTCTCCGACATCACATGTTTTGCCAATGTTAGTATTAAAGGATAAACAGTTAATCATCATAAGCATAATCTAAACATCAAGTTGCCTTTATTTGAGTTTTTCGACCAGAAGTCAATAATTTCCAAATCTCCAATTTTGACATGAACAAAAGGCTGATGATAACGGAATGGCGTTTCAATCTGATTAAAAAGACTGTTATTATTAATAAGGTATAACAAATTGAGTATATATAATTACAACACAACTGATACACTGCTGAACTGTACAACAACTATTGTTTCCGAGACCAGCAAGCTCGTTCACCGAGGTGACATCATAACTCCACGACGGTCTCCAAGGAAAAGTTCAACTGGTGGGATAAGCCTGGATGTTTGGCTTCCCCACCAAGGTATGAATTTTATATAAAATTATGAGTTGGTCCTGATTTAGCCAAGTCACGTGACCAAAAAGGACAAAGACTTAAAAGTTTTTCGTTCTTATTAATTTGTATAGAGTTTCAATGACAATTTATACTTGACCTACACGATGTATTGTTTGATTATTGTTATCTAATTCAAAATATCATAGAATTCCAGTGTATGCAAGAAAAAAGAATCTATCCATTTGCTCTATGCCAATGCCACTTTCTCAGGTAGCGGTTCCGCCTCCTCACCAAAGTGGAGTTTTAATTCCGGAAATTTCTCCTTGCTGGGGTCTATTTTGGCTCCAGGCTCACCAGCGTACTCGTTATAGAATCGGGTCCAGCGGCCTTGCGCGTTACGGCGGCTCTTGATGCAGCTACTGATAGACAGGATTAAGCATGCAATGAAAGCGGCAATCATTCCGCTGCCTGACATAAGCAACGAGTATGGGCAGTCAAGCTTCCCAGTGATCTTGATATCAGCATGATCCTCCTCAGGCATCTTGTTCATCATATTCATGGCTCTCTTCATCTCGTGGTTAGCCATGCCAAGCCTCAGAACAGGAATGAAGACCAAGATACACGAAGTGAGCATCATTGCAGACGCTATAAAGACAACTGGTCGACTATCTTTCTTGACGGCCACCAAGGCAATCACGAATCCAAAGATGGCGAACACTGCGCCTATTGCTGCCTCAATTCGCATCTCGTTAAGAAAAATGTATTCGGCACGTCTGCGCTGCTTGTCCATGGAGGTGACTTGTGGGTCATTATTCAAAAGTTTCATGGCATCGTCAATGGATATAGTCGAGCAGTTGAATCGTTCCGTTTTCTTCTCTCCGCTAGACTCGGGATCAGTATAGACGTGTAAACAACCGCGCGCAAACCAAAGGCCAATATGTGCCAATACTTCGTATTTCACTTCTTGCACCTGATCAATTTCCAAATCCTCCTCCACCCCTACAACAGGGCTGTTAACAGGGTTCTGGGGATTCGTATCATCGGAACGTGGAGTAGGATGATGGTGGTGGTGGTGATGATGGGGAGGCGGGCGAGGATTGGGACCTGCCCACGGTCTCGGATCCACGTCTTTAAATTCTTCGCTACTGCTTGTATCCGTATCTTGTGGATTGTTGGACTCCTGTGGAAGAGCTTGGGGCTGATCATTCCTTTGAAATAAGATCATCTGCTGGAATATAACGGGGAGGGTTTCTACTTCGGTGACATCTGTCTTGTAGACGAACCATCCTGGTGTAAGCAAGCCCGAAATTTGGAGAGCTATCGCAAAGACAGAGAAAAACGCAACACTCAACACTAGTACTTTTCTAGACGCCATTTTGGTTATGAGAGCACTCAGATATGTTCAGGTTTGACTAATCCACAGGTATAAACTGCCAAGCCAAATGCACTATCGATCGTGTTCTAAACACATGAGTAACCAGTAACAAAGCTCGTCGTGACGACTGGTGTTTATAAATAAACACAGACTCATAAACACACGAGAACGTCCGGGTACGGGGTCATAAAATTCGGTCATACTGTCTTCACGTCAATCTTTTGTGTGAAATAGTCACACAGTTTGTATACTGTCTTCACGTCAATCTTTTGTGTGAAATAGTCACACAGTTTGTATACTGTCTTCACGTCGATCTCTTGTGTGAAATAGTCAGTTTATATACTGTCTTCACGTCGATCTCTTGTGTGAAGTAGTCATACAGTTTGTATACTGTCTTCACGTCGATCTCTTGTGTGAAATAGTCAGTTTATATACTGTCTTCACGTCGATCTCTTGTGTGAAGTAGTCATACAGTTTGTATACTGTCTTCACGTCGATCTCTTGTGTGAAATAGTCAGTTTATATACTGTCTTCACGTCGATCTCTTGTGTGAAGTAGTCATACAGTTTGTATACTGTCTTCACGTCGATCTCTTGTGTGAAATAGTCAGTTTATATACTGTCTTCACGTCGATCTCTTGTGTGAAGTAGTCATACAGTTTGTATACTGTCTTCACGTCGATCTCTTGTGTGAAATAGTCAGTTTATATACTGTCTTCACGTCGATCTCTTGTGTGAAGTAGTCATACAGTTTGTATACTGTCTTCACGTCAATCTTTTGTGTGAAATAGTCGCACAGTTTGGAACTCCCTTCACATTGGAACTTACTATTCATGGATAGTCATATAAGAACAGCTGCACAAACGTTTCGAAGTTTAACCATGTAAGGTGAAATAAAAAGTACAAGCTATATATATGATGATCATACAACTGAAACTAATAATAGCATTAATATGTTAAAAGCTAAATGGGAATTTGATTATAGTTCTGTTCATAAAAAATAATAAGAAAAGGTTGGTATTTTTATTCAACGATGACTTTAATTATTTTTTTATAAAAGAAAAGATTGATACAAAGAAGATACAATGGAAATTATTTGAGAATTCAAAAGAATAATAATATCTTGTTTAATATTTATCAGTCAAACCATGATGAGCCACATTTAACTGAAAATTTAAGGAAAAAATTAAAAATATGTTCAGAAATTTTATGTTAGTCTGGCATAGGAATATCCTCGACAGCAAGGTCATTAAGTCATTATTTGATTTTAAACGATTTGTGGTGTGCTAATGTACCAAGTAGTTGCACTGTGCCAGGTATTAGATGAGATCATTGAGGAACAACTGTATTAATTTGAAGATATTGTTATATGGAGGGGCTATTAGAAGATGAATAACTCTTTGTCAAAGAATAAGAAACATACATGTATTACAATAGTACAGGATGTAATACATGATGTAAAGAAAGTACGTACCATTGAAACAAGTTACATTGGCGTCAAGGAAATTAAACAAGAGAAACTTGAGTGCATGATATCTTATCAATTATTTTTTAGAGAATTGATATTTATAATTAGAGGAAACTCCATAAAGTATGATTAAGAAAAAAATGTGTTTCTAAAGAAAATAAACTTTACAAAGACACTGACTATTTAAAAAATGAAATATATAAAGATTGCAATAGAATAAATAGTGAAATAATGCACCTGGCGAAAAAGAAGAGCTATTGTAATCAGCAACAAACAAAAAACACGTGGTTAATGCGATGATCAAAAGCACGATATCTTGAAATTGTTCTATCAAAATCATGGCAAAGTTAACAGATCAATCTGGAAATTAATATATGGATATAAAATATATTTTAGCAAACCAAAATTTCTTTTGTTATAATAATTGGGTCCAAATGAATATCAAATACAGACAATAAATGAGTATGGTGAAAGTGGATCTCCTTGTTTACGACCTCATTTTACATGTTAATAAATGTGCTATATATGTTGTCGTCCTTGCTTTATAATATTGGACGACTCCTATTAATTGCATGTACTGTTTTGCATACTGCGTCCCTTTCTGTATGTAAAACAAGGCATAACAAGACTTCGATTTCATTAATGTATTTGGTATGTATCCATTGTTACTGTTTTACAGTAATTAATACACACATATAAACACACACACACAGACACAGACACTGACATACATGATTACGTGTATCTAACAACTTTGCACATATTAGAATGAGTATGTTCTTTATAAGCATTTGCATGTTTGGATTTAACTTATTTTTTTATGTAAAATGTTTCTCTACATTCTTAATAAAAATTAAAGAACTAAAGCAAAAATAAATCCAAACAAAATGAATAAAACTACAACCCAGTACTTTGGTAACCCATTAAATATTAAAGAACTTTTCAAAACTGCTATAGAATTTTCAGCCAAATTTGATGGAAAATTAATGCCCTTCAAATTGATATAATCGATTCATTCTTTTCCATTAAATATGCGTGTATTAGCGACCGAGTGGGTAATATACGCACTGAGTCTTTTACTTCTTGACTTATGAACTTCGGGGAATTCAGATCAATGTCTTTCTGGTTTGAGCCAAGCAAAAACTGCACAAGAGAAGGATCTGAAAGGACCGCCCTCCTCCCGTACTGTGGTTTCCTCCTGGTAGTCTGGATTCCTCAATTTCAAATAGGCAGCATCCTGTCGCTTCCCTACATAGTTGCGGATTTAGTTGTGGGTTGTAAATATAAACATCACTACAGACCATTCTTGTACGATCAATGTCAGAGAGTGCCAAGTTGGTCACTATATCTCAGAAGATGAGCGTCTACATACATACATACATACATACATACATACATACATACATACATACATACATACATACATACATACATACATACATACATACATACATACATACATTCAAATAACTTCCCAATATAATAAGAACTCGGCAGGTTTTAAACACACTTAACATAAAGCGCTTTGGCGTGAGGGCTTTTACGTTTGTACCAATGATACGATTTTGCCATGAAATATCCTTGCTCTTATTATTTTTATATAGCTCTTTTGGTTCTAACCAGTTATTATGTACGTGTGTGAGAATGCCGTATATAAGGTGAAGTTGTTTGCATTTGAAACAAGTACAATGGTGAGAATGTTGGCATACCTATAAACTACTTTGATGTAATGTGGCTGACATTTCTTTCGATATTGTACTTATGGAAATTGTACATGATGAAAGCACACTACTAACTAAAATGACTCCTCCCTTGTGCTAAAACAAATCAGCCTGAATTTGTCTTAAGTACACTATCTTTTGCACCTGTTAAAATAGCGAAATTGAATTTTGCCCAACTAGGCAATACCATCTTCTGAAAGTCCCATGGCTGAATTACTACATATATAAAATGTAAAGTAATGTATTGGATTTGTGGTGGGGTTAAATTACTATAGAAGTCTCACCCAGGCTCGTTTTTGTAGGAAGTGAAATTAGTGATAGAGAGAGGTAAATCCCCAGTCAGCGATGCGGACAGTTAAATTATGGATTACACAAAAAGGTGAGATTCAAATGAATTACAATTTAATACAACTCTATAGCCGCGGGGTTTAACATATATACATGGCTTCTAGCCATTTCTTTGTTCGATTGACTTATGCAATCCAGGGCAGGGCAACATGACATGCACTTTTTTAATTTACATACTACACCCATCAATCATATACCAAAATAAAGGCATTAAACGTTCTTTGAACAATATCTAAGATATACAAGGTCTTTTAAATAGCAAGTATAACAAGTGAGGACACCCGGGTAAATTATTTGTCTTTAAAAATTCTAACCCTATGCAAAATACGAAAATGTAGAGCACCACCTAAACAAAGTTAGATCACATTTGACCGAAAAAAATTTGGTTACTATAAACAGAAAAGACAACTTTTATCCCCAAAAAAACTAGACCTAAAACCCCAACCAAAACAAAAATGGTGAGTGGCCTCAAGTGCACTTCAGTCTCTTGAATTTATGTAAATAGCAAAATCATCCCATCCCCCGGGATGAAAATGACTTTAAACAGATACATATCTTTAAGGGACATCAATGTACATATTATCTGATTTTATATATTCCGACTATCAGACTTATTGATCACAGTATTCGTGCGGATTTGGTATCTTTTGCATTTGTTTCTTGGAACCTACTAAAAACAGAAGCTGGTTTCAAAATCTCTAAAACAGAAATGCAGTGAATTAACTATTATTCCTGGACTACCAACATGTATAGATATATTTACTGTGATAGGCTATGGAATCAAAAGGGTAAAATGATTGACTTTTGGTTTATTTCTTTTATGGCAAAGCATGACATGTAGGTTGGAGTACAGGGACTTTCCCCAGGAAACAATAGGATTCGAAAACACGCCCTTTCGGCTGCGAGTCCGGCATGCAAACGACTGAATTTCAATGGTTCCTACCTCCATGTTTTGCTCCTTATGTTAAGCAGAAGAGTGCATTAGGAATATTCTTCATCCACGAGGGTGTGGGTCTCAATAAAATATAACTTAAAAAAACGGATTGACCTGTACTTTTTTATATAGCACCCCTCTATTCTTTTTTGTTGGCATATCCGGAAATTTACGCACTGATAAGACACATGTGGGGCTCCTATTGCTAACCTGGTCAACACCTGACTGATATTCAAATCCAAGATAAGATTTTTTTCATATAAAAGAAGCTGGATCAGTAAGACGCTTTGTATATAAATTTGTACCGATGATATTGATCGTATATATTATGACAAACAACTGTTTGAAGATTTCCATGCTTGTTTTGCACCTTGATCCATATCTGATCAGCATCGTTTTTCTAAGATTGCCAGGCTTTTATGTCAATGTTATTCAAATGAAGCTGGAAACCTTTTCTGGATGAAGTTGCTTAGATGATTCAGTTTTTTTTTTTTTATAGTTTTTTTTAAATGACATCTATATTAGATTTAGGATCGTCACTGCCTGTGAAAATCTGACAGCCAGGATGTCTTTTTATAACACATTTAGTAAAATTCTGCCAAGTGGGGTTTGATAAAAAGTAGTTTTAACGTTTTTCCAATTTAGTAAATGTCCATATTTGATAATAGATCAGCATCGCTTTTTACAATGATGACATTTATTCATGCCAGAATGCTTTTAATCAAATCCATTTGCATTATGTTCAGTGGTATGTGAGTAGACATTCAATTGTTTTCCATTAAGAGAAGCAGATAGGCTTCATTTGTAAACATTTTAAAGCCCTTTGTGCAAAGATGATTTTAATCAAATTTTTGTAAAATACTGAGGATTTCTGAGGTGTAAAGAGTTTTATATTTTTAAAAAAGACTCCATAATTAAAGACCGCTAAGCACTATTTGCACTAATCTTAAGATCTTTCATTCCAGGATGGTTTCTATTTTCATAAATCTGATAAAATTCTGTTAAGTAGTTTTTTTTAGGAGAAGTCACTTACGGGTAAAGGCTTTTCTACTTTTAGCAACGGTAGCAATATTACTATTTTTAGCAGCGGTGGCCATATTTCCATTTTTTTGGTAGCGGAGGCTATTGTTTATGGTTGATAGGATCATTACTTTAATCGGCTTCAAGCTAAAATGCGTTTTTTCTTGGGGGGGGGGGGTAGGCAGCTTTATCATTGCTTAAACATGAATGCCTTTCATGTCATGATGGTTTCAATTTTAAAAATTTCAAATTCAATAAAGTGATTTTGACACGTTATTTAACAGTTTTTATATTTTCAAAAAGAGTCGATAAATTTAAGGCAGATTTGCATAATTTGGACAAATTGGAACGACCTTCATTACAGGGTGATTTCTATTTGTCCATATCTGACAAATATGCTGAGTAGTTTTTGAAAAGTTGTTAAAGGTAGAGTTGTTCTTAGCGTTATTAATAAAAGTTTTAAAGACCTTCAAGCTAAAACCATTTGTCAAATTTTAACCTTTAGCTAAAAATCGAAACCCTTCATATCTGGGACCAAATTATGTCAAGTGGTTTTTGTGAAATGTTTACATTTTGTTAGTAACAGTGACCATATCTGATATCAGATCGACATCGTTTTCCCAAGTTTGAAGGTCGTCATGCTAAGATAGTTCTGTGAAAATTGGTCAAATTCTAACCATAGACATTTTAGGTGAAGTTGTTTTAAAACTTTTCTTTTACATAATGGTTACAATATTTGATGAATCAAAATCAAATGAGCAAATTGAAAAGAATTTCAAGCAAGGATGCAGTGGTGTACCAAGGGCAAATGGCGCCCGTGGCTATGACGATGGTCCAAAACGGGCGTTCGATCCTCAAGACCTATGGCACCCAAGGTTTTGGCGCCCTAAGACCTCTGGCGCACGGGGCAACCGCAACGTCCCCCCCCCCCCCGCCCACATTGTATGCTACTGCAGAAATGATTTCTGCCAGATTTATTTGGTAAAATTATATCCATTAATATTATAATAATCATTGAAAAGTGTTATATTTTTAGCAACAGTGACCATATTTGTTGGCAGATTAGTGTCGTCTGAATTGTGAAAGGCTTTCATTCTAAGATATTTTCTGTTGAACTGGGTCAAATCCAGTTCAGCAGTATTTCAGATATCTAAATTTTTTTCTAATTTTAGTAACACCTGCCACCACATTAGATGACAGAAATGAATAAACAAAACAAATTCAAAAGCATTGCATTGATGCTGGAATGTTCACTGCACAATCCTTTGAAAATTGCTAAATAGTTTATAAGAAGTCATAATAATGTTACAAGCCAGGGGTCTTTACATGACCGTGCGGTGTCAAAACCTGACACGATTCCCGCTAGAAGTTATAAGTTTACCCCAAATTTTCAAAGACTCCCATACAACTTCAGTTGTAAATTAGAAAGCCCGACGTGTCCGTTCTATACATAATTTTACTCTCATCAATGCAAGACCACAGATCTCTCAACCTGTCAAATATACATCAACCACACATCTGCCTAGTTCTCTTCGTTAGGTTTCCGTACCGCCAGCAGTTCACGCCGTAGAAACTACACAACTATATCCCATAACTAACAGAGCCAACTATTTTAACTACGCCACCTTAGACCAGTCAATTTAAGGGACCCCGAGTGGCCGAGTGGTCTAAAGCGCTCTCCGTTACGGATCACTACCATCTCACCTCAGTCTGCGTGGGTTCGAGTCTAAGATTCGGCTAATGTAGTTATTTGAGAAAGCTTGCCAGTAGCTTCTCGTGGGTCGGTGGTTCTAACAGGGTTTTTTCCCAGGTTCTTCCTCCACCAATAATACTGGCCGCCATCGTGTGCTGAAAAAAAAATGGCGTTAAACTCGACAACGAAATTAAGCCAGTACAATCGCATCACATTTGTCACCTTGGCGACATAAACAGTATCTGTTGAGTCCCTCCTTATTTATTCCTTTGTGTAATTTACCGGTTTCCTACCGTCACATCGTCAATGTTATCCACTAGATTTTAATGGGACTATACTATAACCAGGGTCACTCATTCGGTTTTGACCGGAATTCACTACTAGTGAACAATGGCATTGTGGAAACTCACTAACGCGTCACTCCGTGACGTTTGCTCCAGGTAACTGGCTAATTATTTTGAATTCCAATAATCAGACAAGTAATGAATACAATCTAAGACTTCCTTAAAACGGGGCGCTGTAACCAAATGCGCATACTCCAAAATTATTACAATAAGTTTTGTGAGTAGATGACACATGGTGAACAATGCATAAAGGATGAATGGCTATATCATAAACTCACCTGCCATTTTGGGTCAGATGAGATAAAAATAATGTTCTTATAAACCTTGAAAAGGAATATCAAAAAAAAGAGAAAAAGAAAATGAGGTATCGCTTTCAATTTATTTTTTTAAAAATTTGTTATACTGAATTTAAAAAACGCATTTTCAGTTCATATTTTTTTTCATTTATAAACTAGTCTGATTTTTAATAGTTACACAATGTATTACGCGATTTGAATCCAATAAATGCAATGCAAATGCCAAAAAAAAAAAAAAACACCAAATGTAAAATCTAGTATGTCATAAACCACTAAAGGAATCTATTTAGAGAATGTCAACAAAATCAAATATTTAGGCATTACAATTATTTGCAATATAAAATGCAAAATTTCATATTTCAAGCATATGCACATTATTAATGAAATATCTTGCCTAATAAGGTCTACCACAAGTAACGTCATCATGCCACAAAAGTGTGAAATAATTAGCTTTAAAAGTCTAATTTGATCCATAGTAGACTACCATTCTAAAGTACGGGAACCCGTCTCAATTATTATATCATTAACACTAAATTCAAAAGCGAGCAGATTTGTTATATCCCTTTATGATGACGCACCAGGGAGTAGGAATGTAAAATTGAAAATGAAGCGATCGACATCCTTAAAATAACGTAGACTGGAAAAAGACTACCTTTTCTTTACAAAAGGTTAGCAAAACAATGCGAAATTTCAGATATAAAATGACAGAGTAATAACAACCAACCAGTAAAAAATCACACACACACACACACACACACACACTAAAACCATTGCTCAACGAATTTTTATTTCTTGAGAACCAACAGAGCCTGTGACGTTTTAAACCACAACTATTGCATCTTCAAAAAACAAAATTAACGCATTTTTATAAACACTTATTTTCTCTCATTTTTGTATATGATGATTTAATATCATAATGGATATCCAAATGAATCAAGATCACTCATATTGAAGCTTCTATTATTAGAGTGTTCTCTTTATTCAATATGGGATTCTTTTCATTTCTTGCAGGAAACAGGTACTTCCTTGTTGGATTGTTTATCTCATTTGTTTACCATAATACAATATGGACTACAAGACATCACGATGTAAATACTGTATTGTGTCTGACAATACTGGATGTACTGGTTTTCATACATGGAAGCTAGAGCGATTTGATTATAATAGAAGAATTGTGTACCTGGCACTCACGATGTAAAATAAATAAATACTGAATACGCCAGAAAACTGTTTTTACCTGGTTTGTTCCTGTTTTACGTACATGCACTGTTTAGTAGCCATATGTGGGGGTTAGTGGGTCGGGGGAGGGGGGGGGGAGGCAGAAGCAGAAATGGGAGTTGGGGTGGCAGAATAAATATGCAAAACAGTAGTCTTTAAAACAAAATGCATGATCTTACAGATATGAATTGTATAATGTCTGGAAAAAAACACCCCTTTATCGGTTATACTGAGGGAGCGGGGTCCGGGGAGGTGACTCAGACTTTGAGAAATTGTATCACGAATGTTAGAAGCTAGCTAGAGGTGACACATGGGGAAAAAAAGAGTTCTTAAACATACCGTCCAGCGATCAGCGCCGGATTAAGCACCGTGGAGGCCCATAGGCAGTCAAACTTTTGGGGCCCCAGACCCACGGTCACGGTCTCATGGGGGCCCCTGATGGGGCCCATAAAAGTCGCGGGGCCCATAGGCAGTTGCCTACTCTGCCTAATGGGTAATCCGGGACTGCCAGCGATCATAATTGATTTTGCAATGTGCAGCAGGAACTTTAAGATAATTGATTCATCGGACTGAAATGAATAGCATGTAAGTAATACTACGTTGACTTATCCTCCTGAGTTATCGATAAGTAGGTAGCTGTGACATACATTACATTTTCATGCTCCATTGAATATTATTATTTTTTATCGTTTACATGTTGCTCAGTTTCGTTAGTCTAAGTCTAAGACTGGTGCACGTACTATCAGGACATGTGATCACTACTCATGTTAGCACTCATAAAAACTAAATAGTAGTTGCAACGACCTACTTTTATTTCAAAACAGGATATGACAAGTGTTCGGCATTCAAAATAATTTTCTCTTGGTTCATAGTTTGCACAAGCCTTCCAATATCTATCATACTTAATAAACATGAAAGAAAATATATCATTTTGATTGATTTCGTATGTTTTATTTATTTGATCAAAGGGATCGTGAACGTATTGTCATACCGTACATTATCAAATAACCTATGACCTTGAGAATGAATAACATCTTTTATGAGGAACTTCTTTTATGCTATAGTAAATTATATTAAAGTCTACAACAATCATATATATTTGCTGGGGAGAAAAAACCTATAACTTGAAACCCGAGAATGCTGAAAAAGATGCTTTCTTACATCCATGATGGCTTTATCTGAAGGAGAAAGCAATTTTCTTCACTAAGTTTTCAGCTCCAGGAAAACAGAAGATAAGCGATAATCATCTTCGGATCCAAAAACATGCAGGTGATGTCTGCTATCGCCAAGCACCAACGAGTGCCGACAGTAAAATATGAGTTACCTCCCTTGTTATCAGCTGGAATTTCATACGCTTATATAAACATCCTGGTGCCAACAAGATGCTTTGATTTCAGTCACTGTTTTGAGATATTACCATTGTAATGAATCAGCTGCATTAGAAGCATTGTACTAAAGCGAGAACATTCACATACAATGCATTTTGTTTTCTAAATTAATTGCATTTCATTTTCTTATTATATGAAAATATACCTCTAAAATGTGTTAAACTGTTGATGAAAAACAAATCGTTTCAGGATCATTCTTTGTCTGAAAGCTTATGTTGGACTTCAAGAATTTAGACGGGCACTTTTTGATGCTCTATTATTCACGTCTGCAGCTAGGTGAAACTTTTATTATCTATTTGTAGTATTTCCTGCCACTGAGCTGACGGAGAACCTCCCATTTCTGCATGACTTTGATAAATCTCTTTATTTCAATTCATCCCCCCCCCCAAAAAAAAAGAGAGTATAAATGAAAACAGCAAAGACGGTTCTCAGATAATAAGCAGAATTTTTTTTTGGCTATTATGTGATAAAACAGTGATTTAGCTCTAATTTAAAGTTGAAAGACGTAGAACTCTTTCCCTACAGCATTGTAATTAGATTTGGCCGAATAAAGGAGACAACTAGATTGGCTTCCTGAAAATTTTGATGCATCTGTCCTTTTATGTCCTCCCAAATGTGAATACAGGATTCAATTAAAAACAGCGACCAGTCATCAAAACATTCTGGATTATATATATTTTAATGCACTGTATGTTTGCTTTTAACAGTGATGACGAAATGTTACGTGATTTATGTAACCAAAATTTTAAAATAAAGCTTTATGAAGAAAACCTAAATAAAAATCTGTACGTTGCAAAACAATACCCACAAGCATGGTATACCTTTAAACCCCAAGTATGAATCTGTGTTCTGTTAATATGTGATTTTTTTAAATATATATATTGCATGCAACGTTGCTCGGTAATAAATACATACATAAATAAATAAATAAATACATAAATAAATAAATAAATTCACTCACTTTTTATCCATTAGTACTTTTAATTTATCGGCCAATCAAATATTTGTACAATATTTGGCAAAAGTTGTTGCGAAGTAATACAATAATAAGTTACTACTGTATACTACACGAGCAAAGTTTAAGATCAATGATGTAAGAGTTGCCGTATATACTCACTTTTAAGTCCGTTCCATTAACAAATTGCACAGACCCAGACCTGACATTGCATAATGTGCTGGCAGATCTGGATCCACGTTGTTTGTTAGGAGTATTCAGAAGAACAAGCAACGTAGACCATGATCTGTCAGTGTAATATACGACAGCAGATCACGGTCTATGCTATTTGCAGTTAGAATCAACTTATAAGCAGGTACAGATGATAAATGTAAAAATTTATGTATATTTTAGTGCTAAGAAAGGAATTTAACAATTATTTATTCAGTCCAGTAGCAGCAGAGAGGGCGAACAGACCGAAACTATTTCAGCATGGTTTGCTACTCGTGCATATCAACGGCCAGAACGTCCATTTTATATTTCTCTTTAATCCAAGGTAATATTTAAATATCTTAAAGTTCACTTTATGAATCATGTTGTGTAATTGTTTTGTTTGGGTTTTTTTGGTGTTTTTTTTTAAATAAATTTTAATTTCTTACCATGGGTCAGAATTTTTTTGGACCAATGACATAAAAATCACTTGAAAGTCAATTTATTTATAAGCTTCTCGTCTAGTATCATCCACGTTTTGTTAATTATTTTTACCACGTACAACCTCCTCTTCACATGGAACAACTTTCTTAAATAAATATCTTAAGTTAATCTGACTGTATTCTCCATCCTTAAAACAAACACAAGGCCCGAGTGAACCTCGATTTGCTCATCTGCTGATATTTGTCTAATAGTCAGAACATCTGATGTTTTCTGTAAAGATTCTTGTGATAATATTCATTAACTATCTTAAGAAATAGTCGTTTCAAGCTTTCTCTTTGTTTTTTTTGTTTTTTTATGTCACCGCTCTGTAGCCCAGTAGTTAGAGCATGGAAATGTGTTGCTGCTAGAGTTGTTATGCAATTTATCTTATTCGATTTCATGGAAATGTGTTGCTGCTAGAGTTGTTATGCAATTTATCTTATTCGATTTCATGGAAATGTGTTGCTGCTAGAGTTGTTATGCAATTTATCTTATTCGATTTCATGGAAATGTGTTGCTGCTAGAGTTGTTATGCAATTTATCTTATTCGATTTCATGGAAATGTGTTGCTGCTAGAGTTGTTATGCAATTTATCTTATTCGATTTCATGGCAATGTGTTGATGCTAGAGTTGTTATGCAATTTATCTTAATCAATTTAAGGGAAATGTGTTGATGCTAGAGTTGTTATGCAATTTATCTTATTCGATTTCATGGAAATGTGTTGATGCTAGAGTTGTTATGCAATTTATCTTTTAATTTTACAGTTTTTAGTTCATTAGAATGATTGATTGCATGCGATCAAAACGTTCATATGTGCAAGATGTATAGGGTTATATGAATAAATATGAAATAATTTCCTTTGTCTGTTAACACGATACTGATTATCGTGAGTTAACGATAACTACCTATTATTGTTGCTTTTGTAATGTTTAAATAATCAGGAAATGAGTAAGGATCTGTGAATTTATTTGCCAGAGTAACCGAACATGAAGTAGCATACGGTACAATTTCTATACATAGGTCACGTGGTAATTTATGGCTAGGTACTACCGTAGGTAGGCTTTACTCAGTGTCTGGATGGCTAGTTTATTCTGAGTAACATAAATGCAAGAATTGTATATACATCTAGAAAGTGATACATATAGCGATTTAAGGATAATTTTGTCCTACAAAGAAACATTTTTTCTGAGGGAGAAGGGACTCGACAGTCAAAAGACGGAGTCCGAAAAAAATGAAGGGCGAAGTGACAAATGAGGTCTGAAAAGGGAAAGTGACCAGCAGAGATTAAAATCTAGGAAGTCCAAGAAGGACGAGGCAGTCGGAAAAGTGAAGACTGTAGGAAATAGCAGCGGCATCGCTAGGGTTGGTGTCACCCAGTGCGGTAAACTCATGGTGTCACCCCTCCGACTAGACCGAGCAGTGTGTGCTCTGTAAAATTTGCAATTTTTCATTTTGGTGTAACCCCTCTGAGATGGTGTCACCCGGTGCGGTCCGCACTCCCCTAGCGACGCCGCTGGGAAATAGGAAACGTTGGAACAGTCGAGAGGAAGGTGATGGAATCAGTCGTGGACATTGCGTTCTTTACACCACTCGTTTTGAGGATATAATACATTGAAATTAGACACTACTATTAAACTCTGTTAGTATCATTTAAGTTTAATTGAAATTACCACAATTAATTTGAATAAATGTATTATTTTTCATGTATAAGATGGCTCGTATTGCATTATTTCTTCCCAGTAATCTTGCCCAGTTTTGTTGATATTCTATCTCCCACTCACACAGGGTCATAATATCGAGGGAGGTCATTCCCTAGATAACGTAGATAAAATTAATTAAGTACCCTTCTTACCAAGAGGGAACCGTTTACAGTTGCTTCATTTTTTTTCTTCTCCATTTTAGTTGTTTTGTGGTTTAATGCCATTTCTCAATGCATGACAAGTTATACATGGTAGCGACGAAAAACCCGGGGTAGATCTCAGTGAAACGACCATCCCACTGGAAGTTACTGGCAGCTTTTTCTCATACCCCAAATGGCCTAGTCCGAGATTCAGACCCCCGCGGCATTAGGTGAGATATCAGTGATTGGTGATAGAGTGCATTTTTGACCAATGGGCAACTCGAGTCGAGGCCTCGTCTAATTTTAGAAATGGCTGTCAACTTTTGGATTTAATTCTATAGAACAATTGGTTAAAAAGATTTTTTTAATTTAAAATAAAAATTACAGTAACATTAGCCACAAATCCCACAATGGACAATATATTGGTGTCATTTGTACCAAACTAAAGGATTGTAATGCTAATATGCTCTTTTATGAGTTTGGTCCAGTTATGTTTAACATATGTACAGGTCATTAAATAATTTTTTATCAATTTGTGACCATTATCGTTTGTAAACACTTTAAAGCTATTCATGCCACAATGCATGTCAGAATTAACAGAATTTTGTTTAGCAGATTTTGAGATTAAGCATATTAAATGATTTTTAAAAAATCTGAGTGACACTCTGGCATCATGGGTTAAAATCAAAGGCTTTCATGCTATGCTATTTCCAGCCAAATGTGGTCAATATTCTGTTTATATGCTTTTCACAAGAAATCTGTTTAAGGCGCTCGTTATGTTCAGTAATATTTGCGATAATTGATAAGCATCTGTTCATGTTGTTGTAGGGTTTAACGCCATTTTTCAGCACACGATATGCTATACATGGCGGCCAGTATTATTGGTGGAGGAAGAACCCGGGGAAACCCGCGGAAAGAACCACCGACTCACGAGAAGCTACAGGCAAGCTTTCTCAAATAACTACATTAGCCAGCATCAGTTCAATAAATATGAATGCCAGAATGTTCTCTCTAAATTTGTGTGCACATCGAAAGGGAAGGTTTTTAAGAGGATTGTACCCACATCACATGAAAGATCATGGAGAAAGTACAGAACCCTATGTTCACTTGGTCTTACACAAAATTAAATTATAATGGAGGTCTGGGTTTTTTTTCTGGTTACAAATTGATGTATGTGTATCTACCATGAATTCTCATGAAATACTCAGACAAATGGTGGATCTGTGGAGGCTCAGAGGTTAGGGGGATGACATCCCAGATCAACTCAAGATTAGATGCTGTGGTGTAATTCTGAGCAAGACACTTTATCCCCACTTCTCGGCACTTAAATATATCCTGTCTTGTATCAATAAATGCCAAACAAACATTTTAGATCTCACATTTAATGATTTGCTGAATTATAAAAAATGCTATGAATGTGCGCGCACACACAAACACACGTGTGTGCGCGTGCGTGTGTGTGTGTGTGTGTGTGTGTGTGTGTGAGAGAGAGAGAGAGAGAGAGAGAGAGAGAGAGAGAGAGAGAGAGAGAGAGATTTAATGATACATCATCACAATCATGGCTAAATAAGTAAGTGTAGACTGAGTTCCACAAAAAGGAATACAAAATAGGCAAACAATAGTAAAATTCATAATTAAGTCAAATTTGTAAATACACTCCATTAACAATGTCGAGACCTTAGCTGGACATTCATGATGAGATGCATCCCAGTACATTTCTTCGCTAGCCAATGTCACCCCCACCCATATGATAACTCTCTCTCTCTCTCTCTCTCTCTCTCTCTCTCTCTCTCTCTCTCTCTCTCTCTCTCTCTCTCTTAAATTGGTAGGAGTTTACAAATTTAAAATTAGTTTTTTTTTTCATCTTAGGAAATGCTTTTAAAAAAATACATGTACTCCAAAAAGAGGTATTAAGTTAGAAAATCCTTTGAATACCCTTCCTAAAGATGAAAACGTCTTAGGTACACTGAATACATTCTTTTGGAAACGAAAAGCTTGCATAATTATATCGTTTGTAAATTATGGAATTGGTGAATTGATCATTTACTTAATGAGGCAGAAGTGACCATTCTGACAAAGCAAGTAGGACTATCTATTTTAAAAATAAAAATACATATACATATTTCTTACTGGTACATGACAGGCATTTAATATCAAACAACATGGAACCAGATCTAGAATCACATAATTGCTGACAGGTCAGGGTTCTATTTTCGTTACATGTATTAGATGAATTGTACTGACTGTGTTACAAGTACAACATAAATAATATCTAATCTGAAACAGACTCTTTGCAGCTGGTTATGTATTCCACAAAAGGAAATATCGTATATTAGCCCAGTTCTATACCTAATTATATTTGTATACTAACCACACATGACTTCAACACACCATATATACTCGCTTATAAGCCGAGTCAAACTGCAAAGAACACAGATCATCATCTGCGGTAGCATAATGCACCTGCTTATCAGGGTCTTTGTTGTTTGTTCTACTGATTAGTTCTAACAGACCCCGATCTGCTGGCACATTATGCACTTATACTCCTGAATATATGCACAAGGAGGGCGTATGTATAAGGCATCCATGAATCGCCTCTAAAGAGCTATCATATTTTATTGATTGTTGGTAATATTTTCAAATTTAAGATTACTTTTCTTAATTAAAAAAAAATAAACAAAAAACAATGAGTATAAATTACATTTTGTTATTTAGTCCTGCCCTATAAAACAAAAATATGCTTTTCCCGCTGCATGGTGTCCAATTTGCCACCAACAGATCCCGACACTGGCTATTGCAGAAAATATATAAGAAAATGAGAACAGTTGAACCTTAAATATATTATGGGTAACATTACCACTATTTCCTCTCCATCTTGGCAACAGTTATTGCAGGCAGGATTACAGTGATCATTCTGGTACTTAGAGTTTACCAGATTTAGCCTCCATAAGTTTATAGTCTTCAGGGTCAATTATCTTCAATAAATTGTGTTATCTTTCCAACAAAGCTATTCTACAGACCCCAGCTGTACTCATAAAGCTTTAAAACTTTCCCCACGGTAAATGAAATCATCATATGCCAAGTTCCCTGAAATATGTAAACCATCTGGATTCTCTGTAGTGTACACAACAAAGCAAATCACCATCTAGATGGGGTAACGTATTACTTGCTAAGAGATGGACTCAAATTTATACTACTACTACTACCACTACTACTTCCAAGAAGAAGAAGAAGAAGAAGAAGAAGAAGAAGAAGAAGAAGAAGAAGAAGAAGAAGAAGAAGAAGAAGAAGAAGAAGAAGAAGAAAGAAAGAAAGGAAGAAAGAAAGAATAAATAAGGCGTGAATGTGTGGTTTGGATTTTTAATGTAGTTTTAATAATTTTTCAGTCATATGGCTATGATGTCTGCAGTTTGGCAGTTTATAGTTATATCGAACACAGAAGGATGATGCCGCAGGCACGCAGTACGATGTCTCACCCAGTCACATCATCCTGACACCAGGCCGACCAGTCCTAACCCTAACCTCTTAATGCTTAGTGCATGGTGAGGCAGCTGTTTTTACCATTTTTATAAGTCTCTGGTATAACCTGGCCCGGGTTCGAACCTGCGACCTCCCACATCGAACAAATAAGACAAGCCCCTGACAGAGTCTATAAGTTCCAAATATAACCAACATTAAATGGCATTTGCTTACTTTGATTGAACTCTGAATAACTGAAATAAATAAAGCTTTAAATTGTAACTATGATTTTTTAATCCAGAATTTTTTTAAATTAAGTATCATGCCAAAGTCAATAGTACCAGCCGAGTGCTCTCTACTTAATAAAAACAACAAAGCACCTAGACGAGGACAGTTTCAATACAAATATTATTATTCATCACTTATCTTGACTTAAAAATGTATCATTCGTCATCATGTATCGAGGGACACTGTAAGTCTTAAACATAAGCAATTACCCTTCAATGAATTATCAAACAAATGTATGAAATTAAAAAAAAAAATTTACTTTTTGTAATGGTGCAAAATATTTACCTAATTTTGCAGTACATTTTGTCGTGGTCAGCGTGACACATAACCACTAAGACTTACATATGGGATAGGCTCGCAAAACCTTGGCAGCTTGTTATTGTTAACCTCTCCTGTAAAGGGGTGGGGGTGGGGTAAGTGAATTTTAATTAGTCTTTTCGATACGTCAGACATATAGAAGAAGCCAATGTTAAAGTAAGATCAATTATAATAAAAATAAGAAAGTTGAGAATAGCCAGAGAAAAATTTGGGAAATCTTGGACCATTTAAAATAGGTGTCATATAATGATATTTTCTAGAATAGTTCTTAATAAAGGTGGACAAGAGCGACTTATTCTGACTTCGATGAGAGTGTAAAAATGTTGGAGCTGGAGAAAGTTAATTCTGGTTGTCTAAGATAAACAAGGGGCGTGTTCCTCAGATGAAATTTAGGGTTTAAATATCAAACAACGAAATTTTAGGCTGTCCGAGTTTTTCTGTCAAAAAGGGAAGCTGGCTCCGAGATCAGTAAAAGGTACTCTTCTCGCTAAATAAATTGTCAAACGGACAGGATCTGGAAATTTGACAGATCCCGGAACCAGAGAAGTGACGGAGGGAATTCTCTGACGATAAGCGAGCGAGGGCATGGGAAGCACAAAGGTATGGTTATCAATCACATACAATATGAAATAATGTACGTTTGCAATTATTTGTTGACTTTCTTTATTTTATGCCCATACTTCAATTTTTCCTTTGAGTCAGGAAATAGTACTACATTCATCTGTTTTGAACGTAATATAAATCATGTAGTGTAGGAATTTCATGCATTACCCTGATACAAATTATGAGAATGTATTTGTCTTTTGTTCTGTTACGAACTGAGAGAAGTAAATTATCTGTCTTAAATGATATGTATTATGTAGGCGGAGAATTGATTTACCAGTATCCATGTCACGGTATAAAATTAGAGAGTAACGTAATTAGTATAATTAGTGAAGTCAGTTAATTCATTTTTGTAATTGCCATCTGTGCAATTGGACAATAATAGCTCCATACCTGACTGCGTCGCGGATAAGAGCACCGTCTACAACCAAAACGGCTGCTAATCCGAAGAGGCTAGATAGCACGGCTGACCTATCACCAACTGTGATTTGGAAAAGACTGGACACAGCCAGGTGAAGGTGACAAGCTGGCAATTTGAGTTCGATCAGTCAATCGATTATATGATGAAATTGTTGTATTGTTGCAACAACGGCTAATTGAAACTCGATTAAGTGAAAGTGAATCATTCAAATGTCATGTTCATTTTCATAATATATATTGATGAAATTGTTATATTTTACATAAGGGGTCTCGTGTTGTTCTATTCTATATTTCTGTTCAGATCCGTCAATTTCATATTTTACCTTATTGTATAATCGATCCAGGAAATAACACTGCGCCCGAGCATCTCCTTGATAACTGATAACCCAAAAACAGCAATGTGAGATCACACATTCCCCACCTCTGACACCTTCCATATGAATGATACTACGTTATTTTTGTTGTACATGTCATGCGCACATGGAGTTGAACAAATTTTCTGCACAGTATACAGATGTTGAGGAATTGGTTTACCCCTAAACTCTGTTTTGAACCGGCTTTCATTATTTTAAATCCTTTTTTCTGTCAGTGTTAATGCATCCATAGCAGGCAGCATTTCCATAAATGTAATCAGATCTGTTCCCAAGCAAATTCTGATCCAACAAGAAAGATAGTAACACATACAAGATGAATTGAGTACCGGACTGTGCACACTTTTGAAAGAGTACTCTGGTTTCAAGATAAAAACTACTTTAATTATTTAACACATGGACTGTTACATAGATCTTATTTTTATAAACAGCTTTGTGTAATTCTATCATAAATAAGACTGATGATGACAGCTGTGAGATCATATATAAGAAGAAAATATGCAAGAGTAACAGACTCTTATAAAGCTGTAAGTTACAAATTAATGGGTTGTGCCATGTACAATTTTAAAGTCTCAAGCTACGGTAATATTTGCGCTTATAAGTCGAGTCGAAATGCAAACAACACAGATCCAGATCTGTTGTGATATAATGCGCTTGTAGATCAGGGTCATTATTTGTTCCACTGATTACTCCTAACAAATAGCACAAATCAAGACCTGCCAGCACATTATGTGAGAGCAAATCTGGGTCTCTGGAGTTTACAGATTGAACTATCTTCTTAGTAAGTATATACGGTAGTCTTCAAACTCCTTTCTTAGCACAGATAAACAGTTTCATCAGTGCCGCCATTTGCATAGTAGAGCCCGGATGTGCGAATATCCTTTCCAGGCTCTGTATAAAATGCCATTAAAAAGAACTTGTGATCTAATAAATGAAAACGAACACCTTCATCATGTATAAAAGTAATTTTTAATTTTGTTTTAAACACAAACAAATAAGAAAAGTTATTTAGACACAAATTAGTATTAATAATGCCTTCTGAAATAAAATATCGTTTAACACGGAAAAAGGCTGTGATGTGTGTTTTCTAATTCACTGAATTTAAAATTAGAGTAGGCGGTTTCTTTTTTCTTTTTTTTTTCTTCTAGCATTTTTTTAATATATAAATATATATAAATCAATACAAAGCACTATAAAGTATTGGGCAAAACAGGGTCAATTGTAGTCTGATGTTACCAACCCGTTTGTTTGTTTGGACAGTGACAGTTTAACACATGAACCCCATAAGGTTTTTGCTGTTTTCGCATGAAATGTGAGCAGGAAACACATTTTGGGGACTATTTCTGAATACATCCTAATACGTCGACTTCCAAGCAATTTTCCATGCGTAGTTGTGCTAAAAAAAAAAATGTTTTCCATTGGTTAGTTTGCTGGCGCATGAGCAGAAGGTGAAAAGTTGGAGCTATTTTTTTTCTTTTTCTCTTTTTGCTTAACAGACCCATAATTTTCGCATGGAGAAGACTCTTTATTCAAAATGTCCACATTATCCTACTTTTTGCACAGGTTTACCTGTCTGTATTCATATCAGACAGGTCTGCATTAAATCTGAGACCATAAATGCTAAAATCTGGACACAAAATCGGATTCCAACCATGGGCAAATATTGGGTGAAAAAGAAACGGGTCCACAAAATTAGGTTTTTCCCCCTTGTATTGTGTAGTGCAACTAAATTAACCAGATTATTTGGTATCTTTGTAGAGCTAAATATGTCTACCTTTCAATAATACCACCCACTTTAGTGTATCATGCACGACCTTGACGCTATAGACCTTGAATGTGGACTACTGTCTCAAGCCCCGTAAACTCGGCGCTAGGGGTTAATGTGTTTAGCATAAAAGGTGCAGGGGACGACAGTATTAGTGCCATTCTGGTCAGAGTCAGGTTAGAAATTATAAATCAATGCTTCACTTGACTTACTTCTGTGCTGTGCACTTTTCAAAACTCACATTTTCGTCATTGAAATGGGTAGAAGTAGGCAAACAAACGGGATGTATAGTCAAACTAAAGATACACAAATTAATTTCGGCAATGTGATTTTCTTTTAAATTTAAGAAAAAAAACAAATGTTATACCACTGGGGAAAAAGTCAAGGGTGTGCAATCAGAAACAAGAACATTTGGCTAACTAGAAACACGTTTTCTTAAAAAAAATATTTTGTTTCATTTGAATATCAAATATGATTTTACTTCCTACAGTTAAAGCTTCACAGAACACGTTAACGCCATTTTTTAAAAAAAAATATCCGCAATTCGAGAACAACTCTTGAGTAACTAAAAAGTGTATGCATGCGAACTTTGAAACTGTTTATCCATGTATTAATGCTCATGGCAGCTCAAGCATCCATTTGCCAATTTATCAGAAATTTGACCCATTTATTTTTCTGAGAAACATTAAATTAAGAACACAACGAAGTTTAAAGACTAAAAAAAGTCTTTCATTTTCTCATGTGAGACTATGCATTCATTAGTGTTTTAGGAAATAATGTGGAACTGACATCTGGAGAAGGGTGCATGGGTGGGTAGGAAGACTAGTTTTTATTTACAGCCCCAACTAGCTTGACAAAAACATTATTGATCTGATTTATTTTGCAGTGAAAAGAAAATAACCAACTCTATCCATTATAGTAACAGGGAAAATACAAAAATCTTGCGATAAAAGAAAAAAATCCCCAATTATTCTTGCTAGAATTAAATTATCAAGATCCACTCCACCCCACTCAAAATTAAATGGTAACTCCCTAATATACACGTGATAGCAATATATCATGCTAGTGTTTATTTAGTATCCATCATTACTTCAGACACCCATACATATCACTATCATGATGTTTAAACTGTTTTCTGCTTTGTATTAAAATGTAATAATGCAATTCAACTATTTGAATGTGATGAGTTACTGTGAATCCTGCTTTCGTTTGTGCACTTAATTCACCTAACCAATTATTTATTTCTTGGGAGTAGAAAAGTGCTAAAAAAAAACCACAGAAGCAGAAAAGCAACACAGATAATATAGGAGTAGAAAAGCAATAAAGATAATACATGAGTAGAAAAACAATAAAGATAATAGATGAGTAAAAAAACAATATAAATAATACAGGAGTAGAAAAATGATAAAGATAATACATGAATAGTAAAGCAATATAAATAATACAGGAGTAGAAAAGCATAAAAATAATATATGAGTATAAAAGCAATAGATTAATACAGGAGTTGAAAATCAATAAAGATAATACAGGAGTAGAAAAGCAATAAAGAAAATACAGGAGCAGAACAATACAGGAGTATAAAAGCAATACAAATAATACAGGAGTAGAAAAGCAATACAAATAATACAGGTGTAGAAAAGCAATACAAATAATATAGGAGTAGAAAAGCAATACAAATAATACAGGAGTAGAACAATACAAGAGTAGAAAAGCAATACAAATAATACAGGAGTAGAACAATACAGGAGTAGAAAAGTAATACAAATAATACAGGAGTAGAAAAGCAATTCAAATAATACAGGAGAAGAAAAGCAATACAGATAATACAGGTATAGAAAAGCAATACAAATAATACAGGAGTAGAAAAGCAATACAAATAATACAGGAGAAGAAAAGCAATACAGATAATACAGGTGTAGAAAAGCAATACAAATAATACAGGAGTAGAAAAGCAATACAAATAATACAATAGTAGAACAATACAGGAGTAGAAAAGTAATACAAATAATACAGGAGTAGAAAAGCAATACAAATAATACAGGAGAAGAAAAGCAATACAGATAATACAGGTGTAGAAAAGCAATACAAATAATACAGGAGTAGAAAAGCAATACAAATAATACAGGAGTAGAAAAGCAATACAAATAATACAGGAGTAGAAAAGCAATACAAATAATACAGGAGTAGAAAAGCAATACAAATAATACAGGAGAAGAAAAGCAATATTTCATGCTTCTAGCAGTGTGGTTCATGCCAACATTAATAGTGAAGACATGTGCTTCAATTAAAACCCAGCAGCCAGTTGGGGATGTCATACTCAACAGTAGCATATCTGTTAGCACCTTTAAACAGACAACTCATGAAAGTACCTTAATAACATCACAGATCCTCTTACTTGAATATTCTCAAATTCCCAATGTCTTATTTTAATCAGACCCATTATGTATTTGTTATGTATTGTGATGTATGAAATTAACATTAGTATATACCCCAAATATAGTATGACAAAAGAGCAATAAATACTGTTTCAACTTTCCACATTTATTTCACTCCGATAATATTGGGGTGGGTGAGGGAATGAAAATATAAGAATATAAGGCTTTGTAGCCGTAATGTACTACCTATTAATGTAGGCAGCCCTAGGTGGCAAAATTAAACTGAATGTCCTGGATGCAACTTATAATTGATGGGTTCTAGCCTTGATACCTGCGAAGGTCAGCCAGTCAGATGCCCAAGTTGGTCCAAGGGAAAAGCACTTAGTTTCCATGATATAGCCAATTATCTGTTAAAATTGCCATTAAAGCTAACAAAAATATTTTTAATTGTTTATTTCTTGCTCATCATGATGTAATAAAAGTCTATGTGATCTAAATGGCACAGAAATCAAATTCTGCTGGCAATTTGCGCAGTAATCTCAAAACAAAGTTTTTTTTGTGTTGACAAGATCTTTTTGGTTGGAAACTGGCTCTCTCGGAATGCATGGATGACAGATATGGAGACTGATGGTAATTTGTCTACAAAATATTATTGATGACTGACAAAAGACTGAAATCATAGGGAACTTGCAAAATTGAATTTTATTGATGTACCCATTACTGGTATTATAAGTTTTTGATTATATAATGAAACCAAAATCTTCAGATAGACTGCATGCTGCCACTGAACACATATTCATGCAGAAAATTAATGTTCAAATCGGCTGACAATTGATTCAACCAACATATAAAAAGCACCGTATACAGATCGTTTGGAGCCTGATCTGACAAAGGCATTCATAATGGTTTATTGCTAAGCTGTTGATATATCAGCCAGTATAAAGGCAAAAGAAAAATGTGTGTGCATTATTTGGATGTTTACCATAGCTTTAAAAAATTGCTTTAGTCAAATTGCTATGATGTCTGCAGTGTGGCAGTTTATAGTGTTGTATAGGACTGGGGTATCATGCCACAGACATGCCACATCATGTTCCACCAAGTCACATTTTCATGACACCAGGCAGACTAGTCCTAAAACTAACCTCTTAATGTTGAGCACCAAGTGCGGCAGCTGCTAGTACCATTTTTATAAGTCATTTTTAAGAACTTGGTCGAGGTTCAGACCTGTGACCTCCTGCATCTGAGGCATATGCTCTAACCACCTAGGCCACCAGAGTGGTTAGGTAAAACAGAATGGTCAGGTAAAACAGAGTGGTCAGGTAAAACAGAGTGGTCAGGTAAAACAGAGTGGTCAGGTAAAACAAGAAAAACTTGTAATATGTTAAAGATCAATTACATCAGAAACCTCAACACTTCAACAATATTATGAAAATGTGACAAGTACAGCTATCACCGCTACCTTCAAGTATTGGCATATTCCCGTAAATAGCATAACACTTTTCTCTATATTCTTAACCACATCACCCAATCAATGTTTCTGGAATGTACCCTGGGGTCATACTCCCAAATTCATTATGTATTGTATAATCTTCCATGTGAATACATGAATCATAAAGACTATTTAGTACATTTTGTATCTGAGCTTTATTTCCCTAGCCAAATTCCTAATTATATATATCATGTATTCTAAATGCTTTGTTATAACATTTAATTGGTTGTAGGGTTTGGTTTGTATAGTCTTTCAGAAAATAAGCTTTATTGCAATTTAGTATCACCTGTTGCCTGGAAGCCAGGTAAACTCTAACATACATTGAAATGAGAAAGGAATGATAATCACATCTCATTTACAATTGGAAGTTTAGAATCACAAGTTAATACCATTATGCAATTACAGCATGAAAATACATGTTTTTGTTTTTGTGCTTTTGGACAAAATAATTTAGAATTATCATATAGTTATCTTTTTACACCTGTGTATTGAATAACTGAGTATGTCTTGGTTGGACACACTTGATTGCCTTTATGAGAACTTGCTTGTTATTGAAAAACATATCCACAAAAACATCAGAATAACAGAAAAATAAGATGACTATTGACAATTTTGTTGCAGTCACATAAATAAAGTACTAATTCACTACTAATTAAGTTAATAGATAGATATACTTACATGTACATGTACAGTCACATAAGTATACAAATCAATAAATGTAACTTTTATGACTCAACCAGCTTGTATGAGTATGTTGGTACTTTTAACTGCATGGCATAACTGTAATACTGGTATATCATCCGTTTAATAAAAACAAGTATCTAATGCATTGCTACATTGCTTGAAAATGTAATTCCCATTACAATTATAACATTTTTCATACTACAGTCATACTGGTATAAATTTTTACTATATGTATATTCAACATGACAGACATTTACATCATTTTTTTTATAAGAGATGAATTTGGATACCATTTCTTTGTAAAAATGTTATAAGTGATCTTTACTATGTATATTATAACAATCCCAGTCCCCTGTGAAATGTAATAAGTGATCTTTACTATGTATATTATAACAATCCCAGTCCCCTGTGAAATGTAATAAGTGATCTTTACTATGTATATTATAACAATCCCAGTCCCCTGTGAAATGTAATAAGTGATCTTTACTATGTATATTATAACAATCCCAGTCCCCTGTGAAATGTAATAAGTTATCTTTACTATGTATATTATAACAATCCCAGTCCCCTGTGAAATGTAATAAGTGATCTTTACTATGTATATTATAACAATCCCACTCCCCTGTGAAATTTAATAAGTGATCTTTACTATGTATATTTAAGTAAAAGAAATATAAAAACATGCAACTGTAATTTAAAGTTTTTTTTTATATTTGATCTACCCTCTCCCACTAACCTCAGGCTACGGGCCCAAAAGCTATACCCCCCTGGTAGATGGCCACCACAAACACAATCTATGTATCCCATTTGGTGAATCACAGTTCAGCAGTTTAGATGTTATGGGTGGATGGATAGACTTACAGCGGGAAGGTCTAATAGACAGATGGTATACCAAGATCTCTTCACTAAAATCAGATATTGAATATATTTCTCTCATTTGATGATTTCAGTCCTTAAATCATAAAAAGAAATAATATCCACCTTAAAAGTGCTCGACTAATACTACTACTACTACTATTCATTTATTTAATTATTATTAAAACCATTAATTTTGCTTTCATATTAGCTGTTGTTCATTGCCATATATATTAATTTATAAGTTGAGTCAAACTACAAGCAACAAAGAGCCTGATCTGACATAGCATAATGCACCTGCAGACCTGCAGATCAGGGTCAATTTTTTTGTTTTATTAATTATTCCTTTATTAATTATTCCTAATAAACTGCACAGATCCATTATCTCAATGCATTATGTGACTGCAGATCTGGGTCTCTGCAGTTTGCAGTTATACTTGACTATTAAGTGAGGAAATATGGTAATCATAAACACATTAGATGAAAAGACATTAATTATTTTTGTAATAATGAAATGTTAGTGAATAAATATATAAGCAATTTTATTCAGATGCATTGACTCTGGGAATATTATAATATATAGTCTTGATTTATACTTAGTCAACAGTGGCTCTATATCCCATGTAGTCACCGAATTCGGATGCCATTTGGTTTACCAGAAAATGGGACATCTTTGTAAATTAATTCACCCTTGCAAATATGTGATACTATTGTGGTTGGTAGTGATTCTTTATCTTTGAACACAACTGGGGATTTTGATCACTCAATTTCATGTTTTAATTGAACTGATTTGTTAATTTGAAATATCAGATCATCATTTGTGGTTTTGGTGATGACCAGTGTAAAGAAAAAGCTTAGTTTTTAAAACCTGGATTTGACCTTTGACTCAGCTTGACCTTTGACTCAGCTTGAGACTTAACCTTTCTACAACATGCAGCAAGGAGGGAAACCCTAGCAATGATTTCATCTTGATCAAGAATAATAAGCTGTATGTAATGATGTTTAGTGCTGACTCAGCAAGTTATTTCCATCTGAAATGGCTTTTGCAAATTTTATGGCAATGATGTTTAGTCTTTATTGACTTTCAAAATTATTTCTCCTCTCAAAGGGACTTCACATAGTCTATATGTATAGGTAATATGACATGGAGGTCAATAAAGACCGGCCTTCACAAATTCTATGGCAATATGGCATGGAATCAATTAAAATCCATCCTTAGCAAATTCTGTGGCAATATGACATAGAACCAATAAAAAGCTGACACACATATTCTATGACAATATGACATGGAACCAATAAACAACTGACACTCACAAATTCAATGGCAATATGACATGGAATCAATAAAGACCTGGCCTCCACAAATTATATGGCAATTTGACATGGAGTCAATAAAGACTGGGTCCTCAAACATGCTATGGCAATATGACATCATAACCAATAAAAAAAAACTGACACTCACAAATTAAATGGCAATATGACAAGGAATCAATAAAGACCTGGCCTTCACAAATTAAATGGCAATTGGACATGGAGTCAATAAAGACCTGGCCTTCACAAATTATATGGCAATTTGACATGGAGTCAATAAAGACTGGGTCCTCAAACATGCTATGGCAATATGACATCATAACCAATAAAAAAAACTGACACTCACAAATTAAATGGCAATTTGACATGTAGTCAATAAAGACCTGACCATCACAAATTATATGGCAATTTGACATGTAGTCAATAAAGACATGGCCTTCACAAATTATATGGCAGTTGGACATGGAATCAATAAAGACATGGCCTTCACAAATTATATTGCAGTTGGACATGGAATCAATAAAGACCTGGCCTTCACAAATTATATGGCAGTTGGACATGGAATCAATAAAGACCTGGCCTTCACAAATTATATGGCAATAGAAAGTCTTTATTGGTGCAGTTGGAAGTCAATCAGACTTGATTGAGTCTTTGAATATAAGTGAGTGTAATGACTGTCTAATACCTTGGGGTTAAGAATTTTCAATGCTTGTAAACAGTAAAATTAGGCAAGAGAAAAAAATACATGAAGAATCTCTCCGTCATACAGAACTTGTACATAAAGATCACATAGCTGCAGATGTATGGTACAATAACATACTAGTTGATATGGAGCATTTAAAAAATTATACAGAAAATGCTTTTAAAGCATTCAGCACTGTTATCTGCATTTTTGTTAAAATAATTACATAGCAACATCACAAGTATAAGTGGTTAGTTATTGAAGAGAGCGAGATTGATTCAAGTTACAATAAGAACACTTTAATTTGCAGTGGAGAAATGCATTTGAGTGTAGTAATCTGGTCTGATAGTGTGTGTACCATTCTGGCTGAAAGCTGTCTGAATATTAAAGGAAAATATTATGAGAACTGTACTACATACTGCAGTGTTTGACATAGATGTATTTTTTGGTCTTCATATTTGTAACAAAAAATGAAAAATTGGATGGATTTTAGGAAAGCTCGAAAACTTGTCGGTTAAATTCCCCATTAGTTATGGGTGTTATTGTCCTTGTTTATGTTCAAACTCAGTATGACTTAGAATCTTCCTTTAGTGCTCTAGCTGAACTATGAGTAAAGCAGGCCAGTAACTCATGATTATTTTGTTCAGTGACATGTGTGGGTGCTATTTCACAAAGAAATTCTTTGGGAAATTTTTGATCACAGTAACATTTGGCCAAGTTATTTTAATTTGGATATGCTGATTTCAAAATTAAATAGTTTTCTGACTTTGATTTTAATTTTTCTGTTCCATATAGTATGTTCTTTATCAGCTTGCCATACTATGTCATCCTTCTGAGATGTTGTGAATGACAATAAATTTAAATGGTAAGTTTGTAAGCAATGACGGTTCAGAATTGTTATTACTGTAATTATGTTGTGAATGGGAGTCTGAAAATTAAGTTGGTTTGGAAGTATTTCAACTTTTTTCCTTGTTGAAAAATTAAACATTGCATAGTTTAGATTTCACCTCATTTGTTTCATTTACAAAATGCTGCAACAAAGGAATATTCAAAAATGGATTTTCTATTTGAATAATCATAAAGAAAATATTCAGATTCAAATGCTTGGTAATTCATGTTGTGTCAAACATCTCTAACAGCCATAAATAGTGAATACAAACATTTTCCAAAGATGTAATTCTCATCAAATGCTTCTTGCTTTTCAAACCAGGACATTTTTATTTACAAAATGTGTTTTCCTAGACACCCTTGAGCTCTCAAAGTCATAAAATCTTTCCCTGCTTGTTCCAGGTCATTCCTCTTCCACATTTGTTTGCGTTATACTATAAAGTTCTGTTTCATAGTTTTACAAGGAGAAGAAAAAGAGAATAATTCACAAGCTAGTGAATTTCAACACTTTAAATCAATGTTTTTAAGTATTACACATGATTTTATGTCATTCAGGACCTGGCACAACAACCAAACTACCAACAACATAAAGCACAGTGCCACTGCCTGACATGAACAAACTGTATCTCAGTGTACTACAGTATATACTTGCTTATATGTCAAGTCCAACTGCAAAGAACATAGACCTTGTTCTGCTGGTGCATTATGTGATGATAACAAATCAGGGTCTATGGTTTTTGTCTTGTTCTACTGATCACTCCTGTGAAAATGCATACATCCAGATCTACCAGTGCATTATGCATTGGTACATCAGGGTCTGTGTACTTTGCAGTTGGACTGGACTTATAAGCAAGCAAATATGGTAGGAAAAAACTGTCCACAGCAGTTTTTATATCAAACTATCTTGATCTTTTTCTCCTATGGGCATATATATTTATTATTCCTAACTTTCATCATGATATATTTCTCTGTATGGTAAATACTCACTTATAAGACCTCGGTTTGTTGTCACATAATGAACACGAGGATCTGGGTTTATGTAGTTTGTTGGGAGTAATCAGTAGAACAGACAACACAGACCTTGATCTGCAGGTGCATTATGCTATGACAGATCAAGATCTTTGTTTTTGCAGTCTGACTTTACTTAAAAAGTGAGTATATATGGTACATGTATGTCATTTTTTCTGATTAAATATTACCTGGACAAAAAGGTAGGCAATATTATTTCACAGGAACCAGCTGCTGCTAAAAAGGATCAGTACATATGTGAGGTTAACAGTCTAGAATACAATGAAGGTATAAAGGACATAACACTCCATGATGTTTTATTGTTGATATTGCCACACACCAGCAGAACCTCATAAAGTATATCAGAGATCCTATGACAGACATAGTTAATGAACATGACAGACATTAATGAGCTCAACCAAATGACTGCTTTTTAATTTGACATGCTGGACATTGTCCATAGGTTATCCCCTGGAATTGTTTGATTAGGATGTTTTCCAAAATTATATATATATTCATATATATATATATATATATACCTACAACACCCAAGACATAAACTGTCAATCATCTTCTGGACTAAACAAAACCTTAATAATAAATGCAAGCACTTTTGTCTTTAACAGACATAACATCATTCCCTAATAATCGCAATAATCACAATTATAATCTCTACAAAGTCCAGCTTTTCATTTTCAATAAATATTATTAGGTAGTATCAGATAATTTTGCCACAAACAATAGTTCAAACAAGTTTAACTGAGACAAACTTTCTTGCTCTGCAACATCTGAAACAGCCCATCAGCAATAATGATAGAACTCCAGTGTCTCTCCATTCCTAACTTATGAACATTATCTGGATATGTCCCCACATATGAGACAAAATATGCATAGCCTAGGACCTAATTAATAAGAAACAATTATAATCTTTTGTCATCTTGCGGCACTTGTTTGGGATTAAATGACTAATTACCAATATAGCATTTGCATACCCTCCCATTTGTTTGTACCACCCACCCACCACTGATTTAAAAACGGAAAATATCAAGGATATAAAAGATGCACCTTTTTAAAAAATTTCCTTTACTGATTGTTAACTGTTGGCATTTGCTTGATTTAAAGAAGCAACAGACTGCTTGCTGACCATTTCTTATTTCTAGAATAGTTTATTTGAGTCCAATCTGTGTCGTCTGCATCCAATGGCTAGTTTTAATATTTCTAAAGCAAATTGAAAAAAAAACATACATAGGAGGAAGTCTAGCAGCCATGTGTTTAAAGATTTTAATCCAAAATTTATGGATATATTGTGATTTAGAGAAGAAAGTGAACCCCATATATTGCTTGCTAGCACAGACAGGCAAAAGTGAATATGGCGACTGTGTTGCTAAAGAAACTCCCTTTTGATTCAAAATGCCAGCAAATTGGCAGGATTTGGGACCCACAATCAGATTAAAAATTATAAATCAATGAATGAAATGCTCAAGGCATTTTTGAAGTCCTTGTTGCCTTTTGTTTTGAAAACCAGTAGGAAGTACAAGCAAAATGGGATGTTGTCAAAATAATATGGACTATTAATTATGCATTTTGAAGTAGCAAGTAAGCATATTTGCAGTTAATTATTAATTTTAAAAAGCAGTAGCACAGTGTATAAATTAAATCAGTTGGATAAAATTCTGTATTACATGTATATATAGTTTTCTGAAAGAAAATATTATTTTCATAAATAAATATTTTTAGAGAAAAATAGTGAGGCATGCAAGGATAGTTGGAGAACTTAAATAACAGCAACAAGAACTGAAAAATGACACATTTTCTGGTAAATTTGATAAGAAAATATCATTTTTCCCTAGTTAATTGTTGGATTTGTTTCAGCAAGCTGATGTGAGATGAGTTGCTTTGATGTGTCAAGAGTGTGCACCAGGCACAAAAGGTCAAGGGGCGATATGGCCCCTCTCACTTAATTTAAGCTTGATTAACAACACATAACTAAACAGAACTGTCAAGCAATAAACTTGGTAGATAAAAGTTGTTAATCTGGCACTTGCCATATATATATATATAAATGAATCTCTAATGGATGGTAATTATTTTTGCATTTTTAATGAAAGGAACCATTCTTAGAATATTAATTGCAGAAATGAATGATTAAAAAGATCTAAATTAAGTAAATTAAGATGCTGTAGTAACATTTTTTGTGAAGGTTAGCGTGAACTTTACAAAATAATTTATCGATATTAGAATCTCACCATAAATCCATCATTGTACACAAACTTTATTATATACATATGCCCAAGTTTCCCTTTGATGAAAAATTTAAATGAATGGTATATCATTGATACAGCATACGTACTGTACATATATTTTACTTATATCACATACAAATACATATATTTGCAATTTTTAATGGAGTTCACATTTACTACAGGCAATGGTGTATTGACCTAGTGAATGACCTCACATCCCCGAGTGTGTCCGCTACAAAAAGTAGTTCTATGCCTTTTGTGGCTATTTACAGTCACCTTTGCAAATTGATAAGTTGATCGTTTTCTTTTTTTTAGTTTCTAGTTTTCTTCAGAGTGATTAAATCAGTATAATACACATTTATGATTTAAACATGAAAGAAGATTTCTTTAAAGTAGAGCACTAAAAACACTTGGTTAGCGATTCACGTTTACACTAAGCCATTAACCTACAGGCTCATGGAAATTAATGTGGAATAAAAAAAAACTAAGCAAAATGACAAAACAACAATTTTTAAAAAATATATTTACAATTGATCTAAGTCGTCATTCTGCTTTATTAATAAACAGTACAAGTGACCATAAATAATAATCAATTATTAGAACATTATAGTATGTATAAGAAGCAACAACAAAAACAAAACATTCAATACATCACAGTGTATTTACCATGTAACTGAAGAATATACTGTAAAATGATGACAGGGTTTACATCTTTCTATCATTTATAAATAGATTAATCCCATGGAAAGTGTAAAGGTATCATTATGATGAACCATATTTTTGTAGGTTACTTGGTGTAAATTCTATTTCAAGGTTTTAATCCAGCACAAAATCCTTTTCTCTCTCGCTCCACATTTATGCATGAGAGGGGAGGGGGAACATAAATCAGAATGGACTGTGTTGAAAATGTGTACCATATTTTTTGAATAAGAGCATTATTAATACTTTTTATCATTATTTTCATATGTCACTAATAATTAATGTGTGGAAATTCATCATAAATCTTGAAACAACTGCAGAGGGTCAATAGAATGTTAAGATATGGACAGATCACATCTTTATATACCCATAGTATTGGTATATCAAATTGCTTTATACCAACACTTTAAATGCCATGTTATTTTTCATGCATGTATGTATGTATGTATGTATGTATGTATGTATGTATGTATGTATGTATGTATGTATGTATGTATGTATGTATGTATGTATGTATGTACATGTGTGTATTCATCTGCCTGTCTGTCTGTCTGTCTAACAGTGAAAAAGACCATTTTACCAATCCCATAAAGAAAAACATACCTTGAATGTACCTGAATGCATCACTTAAAGACATGCTGTGCATCAATGTTCTTGACTATACAACCAATACAAATAAACAGCAAAACTGTAATTTATTCCTTTTTCAATTTGTTATCACTATTAATTCCTGACATGTTTTCTGTGAACACATACCTGTTTAATATCAGAATAAAATTGTACTGACATATGTTAGGATTGAATTGGAAAGAAGTCCTTTGCACTTGTGTACCTTACCTTTTCCTTATAAGCTAAATTAATGTCATCATTCCAACCTTGCCTGGAGGGAAAATGTTTCACTTGGGTAGTTCAAACTGTTCAGTTGAAACTGTTTCAAATTTTTGTTTCAGTATCTGTTTTCACTATAATCCAGTTTTGGACAGTTCATTGAAGAAAAGAAAAACAGTAGTCACCAGTTTACATTTCTCAAATTAGACACACTGCTCCAAGTGAGGGGAGGTTAAATACAACTTAGCTGCCAAGAGTTAGTCTCAGCAGCATCTGTTATAGTCTGTTTCAAAACTATTCAGCATCTACTGACAACTTTATAATGCATATCCACTCCATAAGTCTTAATTGGCAGCAAACTGATTGCACTTTTCAGAAAACAAAGATTTACCCTAATGAAACACTATACAAACAGGAGGAGACTGAGTGTTGACAAGGCCCACCCTCTCCATCTCTCTCATTTAAACTTCCTTTACAAACTAAATTGTGATTTTAAGTATGAACACAGTATAATCTGTTTTATTCATCAAAATCCAGATTTGAATTTTCAAGTCTCTCCCAAAGTAAATTTCCTTAGGGCAAAAGTAAACAATGCCTGATCAACATTTTTAAAAAGAAATTATTTTTAAAGACAACACCATCAACATATTTTTTGCAATTATTCAAAAGCTTTTTCAGTAATTATTAGGGCATAACCGATTAGCATTTTTCTACCGATTTCCGATTCCGGATTTTGGGCATGAAATTTTTCCGATTCCGGATATGATTCAATTAATCGGAAATGCTAAATTCATATTTTTTTTTCTAAAAAATTTCATCTTCCGTTTCTGGGTTTCTGGTATCTGGTTTTGCCGTGTCTAGCATGTTACTTAGTACTTTACCATATCCGGCTTCATTTCCGGTTTTCACCCGCCGGTTCAAATAGATTGTCTCACAGCATGGTTTTGTTGACCATATTGGACTTTTCTGACTTCTTATTTAACTTTATTAACGCACTATTGAATGACACGCAGTGTTAGAAACGGTGCTATAGAAATTCAACTTTATTATTTTTATTATCCGAATCGGTTGTTCCTGCCTTGTCCGACTCCAATTAATCGGAAGTTCATACTATCCGGTGGAATCCGATTTCCGGATCAAAAGTCGGTTATGCCCTAGTAATTATATCATTGAATAGATAGAATTCACCAGCAACATTACTGAATTCAACTCAAAATGAAATGGACATGTTAATACTTTAATTCAACTCAAAATGAAATGGACAAATTAATACTTGAATTCAACTCAAAATGAAATGGACAAGTTAATAATAAAACAAAACAAAACAAAAACACAGAATCAAATGAAAATTAAATTGTTTAAATACATTACTTATTTTAAAAAGACAAGCAGAAACTGAGAAGTTTAATGAAATGTACAAACTCAACTTTCATATTCATACAGTATTATATATCTTTCATTAATTATCAACTCATACTCAATGAATGAATTTGTATGATTGGTGACAGCTTCAGGCTCTTCTTCAACTACTGCATTTATTACCCCACCCTTGTGTGAAGCAAAAATGTAACATTGGGCAAAGTTAGAAGGCTACAAAGTAACATTAATTTTTTCTTTTGGTGCTGAACAATATGGCTGGATAAAAGATGTGGTCTGGCATGAGAAGGGTCTCTCAAGCTGGGGGCTACTGTACTGTGTACATCTCAAGTACCTCAGCTGCCAAAAAATAAGGTCCCAAGTGTTCTTCCTGGGTGACTATTTGGCTGTGAGGAAACCAGTCTCTTTGCAAGGGAGCAAGAGTTTTGGGGAAAAATTAATAAGTATTCAGTAATTGGCTAAAACATTGGGAGCATATATGTATTTTTATTTTCTTAATATTTTGTAATATATGACATCTACATGTCAGTCTAAGAAACCAGTCTTTTATAAATTGAGAGGAACATAAGAATGAAGTCAGCAGAGTTTTTCAGGCAGACTGTGTCAGTTTGACAATGATCCATTTCATAAACCTTTATCTCAAAATATAAAATCATATCATATTCAGTTCATCTCAGTAGATGTTATAGCAAATATTGATACAAAACATTGTATACAGTTTTAAACATGAATTTGTGTGTATATCCATTTAAGAAGTTGTGTACACTATAATCTATGTGAAAATTGAATTAGTAGTGATAAAATCAAACTATGCACTGGACAACTTTGATATCTTACTCAAATCATAATTATTGTCATTGTGACTCTCTCTCTCTCTCTCTCTCTCTCTCTCTCTCTCTCTCTCTCTCTCTCTCTCTCATTGTTTTTCATTATTATGTTTTCATGTTGAACATGTTGTAAGGCATGTATTATATGTGCTTGTGTGTGTGCGTGTGATTAGGATTTTTAACATTGTTTCCATACTTTTTCAGTCACATCACTATGATGTCTGCATTGTGGCAGTTTATAGGGATGTCAAGCACTGAGGCATTATACCACAGAGATCTAGCATGACCAGGGTTCGAACACATGACCTCCTGCTTCCATGGTGGACACTCAAACCACAAGGCCACAGCGCTCATGCATCATGTAGGGAGGGAGCTAATTTAATTTGTTAGAAATTTTCCCCAGTACCAATGTATCCTTTTGTGACAATAATTTTTGTTTACACTAACTAATCAAAGGCTTTCCCCAAGATGTTTACAGTAATATCCCCCAAGGATTAGGATTTAAAAAAAAAAAAGAAATAAACATTATTGGGACTTAATATCTTTTATCAGCACATAAAAATATTTTTAAAAAACATATTTGGAGCAGCCTACATATCAGTATGAAGGACTGATGCTGAGGCAATGGAGTTAAGACATGTGTTATGTAATATGCCATGACAGATGGTTCAGACAGGATTGCAACTAAGTATGCACTGGTTTTGGGTCTGAGCTAAAGACACTGCCATGTAAAGTAGGAAATACAATGGCAAATATACCATGGATTTACATAGATGCATCAACATGCAATGTTTCATCAGTGTAGGGAAGGAACATAGTTTGATCAGTCTTTATGTAATATGGTTAAGTTTTCAGAGGATATAATGATATTTTTGACAAAAAAATGATAAATTATAAAGAATGAAAATGAGGTCATAGTGACCTAGTTTAAATAAATGAGTAATTCTCTTAGAGATGCACCCAAATATCAAATTTGCATGCATGAATGCAAAATAGGGTCCAAGTTATGGAGGGTGTAATGAAGGAATAACTGACAAGACATGCAACACTAGGTGTGAAAAAAATGAGGTCAGTGACTTATTTTTGGTATGATTGAACTACTCCCATTAGGAACCATCCCAATACAATTTTTTGAGTGGTCCAAGATAAATGAGGGCCTAAGGAAAGGATAGCTATAACAAAATCACTAAAAATAAAGTGAAAAAAGGTTTATGACAATGTTTTTATAGTGAACAAATAGCTGAAAATACATAAATTACTAATAGTATCCAACTTATGATTGAATGATTGAGTTTAGTTTTGGATTATTAGGTCACACTAACCTAGATTTTATATGACTGAGTTACTTTGTTAAATATGCATATATACATACCAAGTTTCACGAGTGTGGCTGAAATGGGGTTCAAGATATTGGGTGTATAATGAAAAAATAGCTGAAATGACACAAGTCATTCCTAGACAAAAGTAGGTCACAATAACATAGTACTTGCATAGCTGTGCTATGGTTCTTGAGATGTATCTGCTTGTTAACATTTATTTGTGCATGTGAAATTGAGTCCAAGTCATTGAAAATTAATTTTGACATTTCTTTTGTTAAGCTGCATCCATATACCAATTTTCATGACTGTATGTAAAAACAGGAATAAACTTATAAGGCAAACAAACAAATGGTTTTAAAAAAGAAAATTGCTCATGAATAAAACTTATTTCAACTGACCTAGTTTTGGTACAGCTGAACTATGCTTGTTAAGATGTATCCACATACCAATTTTCATCAGTGTCCTAGTTTGAATATTAAAGATACTCTTCCTCAGATGCATCCACTCAGCAATTTTTATGGGTGTGGGTGAAATAGCCTGCAAGATACTGAGGGCATAAAATCAAATCAGCAAAGAAAGACGCACAAATTTATAAAAGAACAGATACATGAACTAACATTCAGAACGCTACACCCCAATCAATCTTGAGGGGATAATAAACACATACAAAGCCTGACTAGATATTCATTTTTTCAGATTTGTAGCTCATTATCTTTTAATCTGGGGCACAAAATGTTTTGTATCATGCAAAGTGAATCTTAAAAGTCAGCTATATTAGATTTCGTTCATTATTTAAGGTTGATGGAAGAATTTGCTGACTATTTCAAATCTTGAGAAGTAAACTGCTTTTGATAAGGTTTGAAACAGTAGCTGTTGTTATCCTTCAAATTTTTCAGCAGTTGGGTACTTCAACTTGTCAGCATTTAACGGGCATTTCCGATCTTACCACCATTTTTTTCAACACAAAATGGTGCAACATATTTCCATTTTGCTACTGCAGCCAGTTAAATGTTCTGACAAAACATTGTTCAGTCATTAGATAAAAAACAAACTAAATTGCTCCAATTAAGTTGAGAAATGAATGTGTAACTCCCTGATTATAAAATAATTAAATAAACTGGATAATCAGGACTATGGAGAAAATAATTGAATAAAATTAGCAGAAAATTATGTACAGCCCCAGAAAGTGAGTTCACTTCTGTTTCAAATATGAGGAATATTAAAGAAGTTCTAAATATCAGTGAACGGTACAACAAAGTTCTTTGGTAAACAGTATGTCAGCACTTCCCCCTCAAAGTAATCCAAATCTACACAATTTCTCAGTCTGATTATCCTGATATTAAAGAAATTTTGTATTACCTTTTGGGTACATTGTTCATACACTCAAATACTGCACTTAAAATACAGCAGCTTTTGGAATTGTCTGAGCAAATCTTTATCTCTTAATGGAATTCACTTGGAGCAATATCAGGGCATTATGAAGGATGTGGCACTATTTGAAGTTTGTCACTATGGCAGATTTTTTTGATTGTACATGGTCATGATATGATGGGTACTGGAGCATTAGACCGCAGGTTTGTTAGTGTTCCACAACCTTTGGCAACACTTTGGAGGCATAGAAATAACCAGTAACACCCAGCAGATTCAAACACAGGTACATGTACCTGTATGATCAGGCTTTTTTCACAGAAAAATAATGTATTTAAAACTCTATTGACAGTTTCACTATGCTAAGTGGTTAGGCTCATTTGTTCCAATTCAAACTGTATTATTTTCTCTGGAGTTATATCCCCCCCCCCCCCCCGCCCACTCTTCCCATCTCCCCCCCTGGATAAATCCTTCTTTTCAGTGTAATATATCTCCATCTGGTCAGTTTTTTAACAAAAAAAAATCTCTAACAATGTATGGGATTTAGCAGTGCTTGTTTTTTATTGGACAAACTTAGATATGTTCATCAGAATGGAGTGATTAAGAGGACTGAAAAAGGACTGGGGAAAGGAAAAGGATGACACACAATACACAGGTTACAGTATATTATATAATATATAATATATACTGACACTGTATACTCTTTACTACATGTACTTGTATATGGTGATTGGTGACAATGGATTAAACACACACACACACACACACACACACACACACACACACACACTCACACACACACACACATTATGACTCATAATTTATATAAAGATTTACATTATTTAGTATTTTTAATTGGATAGTAAATGATGGGATGAATTTGCATTGTTTTCTAAATGTATTATTGCCTGACTAATGCTCTGAATATATCTTGAAAAGAAAACTAGTTTAAGGTCACACAAATCATTGCCGAAAGCAAGATGTACTTTGTGTGAAATAATGAATATAAAATATCCCTTTATCTTTGCTTCAATAATATCACATAAACTTGTTGCATGATGTGGCATAAAATGACTGCAAGTGTTATCATGACATAACAGATTTTTATATCTTGTACTTGTTTCATTTCATGGCACGAATGAAAATTATACAACAAAGCAGTGTATCAAATTTCATTTGTTACCCAGTCATCTTTGATCTATAGCATCTTTTTTTCTAGATGAAAGGTTTGTTTAACAAAAGTCCTTTCTAATTCATATAATAGGATCTGATAAGAGCCTGGCTTACATAAACATGGGTGCCTTGAAAACCCAGGTTTGTATTGCAAATCCAGCCTTGAAATCCCAAAGTTGTGTTACTGTATTGCAAGTCCTGATTTAAAATCCCAAATTTGTGTTACAAGTCCTGATTTAAAATCCCAAAGTTGTATTACATGTCCTGATTTGAAAACCCAGGTTTGTATTGCAAGTCCAGCCTTGAAATCCCAAAGTTGTGTTACAGGTCCTGATTTAAAATCCCAAAGTTGTGTTACAAGTCCTGATTTAAAATCCCAAAGTTGTGTTACAAGTCCTGATTTAAAATCCCAAAGTTGTGTTACAAGTAATTGCAAATGTTATACAGGCTGAATTTAATTTTCTCTGCATAGCATCTGCACAAAACTTTTAAAATAAATAAGTTCCTAATACAGCCAGATCTGACCACCTCAGATGTGGGAGGTCATGGATCTGAACATCAGCAGAGTCATAACAAAGACTTATAAAAATGGTATTAGCAGTTCAGCTTTGCTTGGCACACAGCATTAAAATGTTAGTGTTAGGACTGGTCAGCCTGGTGTCAGGATAATATGGCTGGGAGGACATGATGCTATATGTCTGCTGCATGATGTCCCAGTGTAAGGCATCACTATAAACTGCCACTTGGCAGACATTATAGTGATATGACTTAAATTGTTAAAGTGACATTAAAACTCCAAAACCATGTACACCTACCTACATATCCAGAACTAGCAGCTTGTACCAAACATAGTTCAGACTAGAGAAATGGAGTGGTAGCCAGAAAACAAAACATATATCTGTTCCAAAAACTCCTTGCAGACATGAAAAAGTCAAAACAAACATGCATTTTAACATACAAGTCTTCACTATACCAAATGTGCATGGTCTTGACACATACTGCAATCCAAATAGATGACTAATCCAGATAAATGAGGCTTTACTGTACACTAGAATGATTGACCCTTTCTATCTACCTTTCCATCTATATACTGTATTGCATGATAAAACAAGATTTCTACCAACCGAAAACACTATTCTCCAGACAGGATTTGCAAATACCCATAAACAAGATGTGGGATAATGTATCTGTAAAAACAATACAGACATGTAATCAGTGTTCAAGGCTATTTACAAACCTAGTATTAGTACATGTATTTCTATCTTCCTATGTCTGCAGAATACTAATTTGATCCCTTATTCATCAATGAAACAGCTGGACCTGATTCACACCCAGCACCCAGGTGATAATTTCCAACACTTTTAGACATTGCACTTCATAAATACACTATGTACTAGATTGAAAGCCAAGTCTAGCTGCAAACTGCATAGACCCAGGTCTGCCATTGCATTGATGGAGTAAGCAGAAGAACAAACAACATGGACTGATCAGCAGGTGGATTTTGCTAAGGAAAATCAGAATCTCTCTTGGACATGACTTAAAGGTGAGTGTATACAGTACTATTACAGACTGGTCACCTTAGTTTATTCCAGCTAAATATAAACATTATTAGACTGGTCACCTTAGTTTATTCCAGCTAAATATAAACATAAGACTGGTCACCTTAGTTTATTCCAGCTAAATATAAACATTAGACTGGTCACCTTAGTTTATTCCAGCTAAATATAAACATTAGACTGGTCACCTTAGTTTATTCCAGCTAAAGACAAACATTAGACCTTACCTAAGTGTAACATCCTAAACAATATGCTGTCATTTTGATAAATATCATCAGATTGGATGAGCACAACAGAGAAAAAGGTTCATGGTATAGATACTCATGCTTGGTAACTTTGGTTGTTTTTATATTACTCCATGCATCTAAATGTCATATGTGGCAATACTATCATAGATAGGTTGTATTTGATAACACATGTAGTCATTGTCTTATTTCTCTCAATGATAATACATGTAGTCACTGTGTTATATATGTCAATGATAATACATGTAGTCACTGTGTTATTTATGTCAATGATAATACATGTATTCACTGTGTTATTTCTGTCAATGATAAAACATGTAGTCACTTATTTCTGTCTGTGATAATACATGTTGTCACTGTGTTATTTCTGTCAATGATAATACATGTTGTAATGGACGTTTCGGTATCAAGCGCTATTAGTACAATATTGCACAAGCCCTTGGTCAGAGGTATTGCACAACTTGGAAAAACAACACTCGAAACCGCCTCCCGCTAATACTCATTATCTAAAGGATGACCTCTACGGTGTGATTTGCCTGGTTAGAATGGATATGGTAATCTGAGACGGTATCCTGAACGAAGACAACACACGAGCCCCCGTAAAGATAAAATAAGAATTTAATAAAAAAGAAAATCAAAAGAAAGACACAGTAAATTACAATTTCTTTCCTTCTGAATACACTCAGTTCAGAAACACATTAAAACCGAAGTTTAAAATACTAGATATATTAATTAAATTTCAAATATTAATAAAAAAAAAAAAAATTTAGCCGTTAATAGCTGATAGCAAATTTCATCACGAAATCGAGTGTTCATTAACATTGGACTGCTTGGGAAATTTACAATGACCTGCTCAACTGGTTCTCCTGACCCTCTCTTACAGAGGTAATTCCTAGACTGCTAAAATTCATGTGGTTCGGAATATATATTCCCTTCAATATTAGGGATCAACCCACCCCTCTGATTTCATATTTGACCAATTGGAATAAATGCTATTCCTACAGACAGTTGGAAAACTGCCTATCAAGATGCCAAAAATGCCACCTGGGTTTGAAATAACACCCTACCATTTCTCTCAATCACTTTTTGACAGTTCTACGTGCGAATTTCGTCTTTTTTACTGACGAAAAATTTGGCACTTGACACATGTATTCACTGTGTTATTTCTTTCAATGATAATACATGTATTCACTTATTTCTGTCTGTGATAATACATGTAGTCACTGTTATTTCTGTCAATGATATACATATATTCACTGTGTTATTTCTTTCAATGATAATACATGTAGTCGCTTATTTCTGTCTGATAATACATGTTGTCACTGTGTTATTTCTGTCAATGTGTTATTTATGTCAATGATAATACATGTATTCACTGTGTTATTTCTGTCAATGATAATACATATAGTCACTTATTTCTGTCTGTGATAATACATGTATTCACTGTGTTATTTCTGTCAATGATAATACATGTATTCACTGTGTTATTTCTGTTAATGATAATACATATAGTCACTTATTTCTGTCTGTGATAATACATGTAGTCACTGACTTTTTCTATGATAATACATATATTCACTGTCTTATTTCTGTCTGTGACATTACATGTAGTCACTGTCTTATTTCTGTCTGTGACAATACATGTAGTCACTGTCTTATTTCCGTCTATGATAATGCATGTAGTCACTGTGTTATTTCTATCAATGATAATACATGTAGTCACTGACTTATTTCTATGATAGTACATGTTATCACTGTCTTATTTCTGTTATGATAATACATGTACTAACTGTTTTATTTCTATAATATTATATGTAGTCAGTCACTGTCTTATTTCTGTCAATGATAATACATGTAGTCAATGTCTTATTTCTGTCTATGGTAATACATGCAGTCATTGTTTTATTCTATCTATGATAATACATGTAGTCACTGTCTTTTTTCTGTCTATGATAATACATGTAGTCACTGTCTTTTATCTGTTTGGTAATACATGTAGTCATTGTCTTATTTCTGTCAATGATAATACATGTAGTCACTGTCTTATTTCTATCTATGACAATACATGTAGTCACTGACTTTTTTGTCTTTGACAATACATGTACTCATTGTTTATTTCTGTCTATGGTAATATGTGTACTCACTGACTTATTTCTATGACAATACATGTAGTCACTTTGTTCTGTCTAATTTAATACATGTAGTCACTGACTTTTTTCTGTTTGACAATACATATACTCATTGTTTATGTCTATGATAATACATGTACTCACTGTTTTATTTCTGTCGAGGACAATACATGTACTCACTGTCTAATTTCTGTCTATGATAATAATAATACATGTACTCACTGTCTTATTTCTGTCTATGATAATACATTTACTCACTGTCTTATTTCTGTCTATGATAATACATGTACTCACTGACATATTTCTGTCTATGATACGACATGTACTCACTGACTTATTTCTGTCTATGATATGACATGTACTCACTGACTTATTTCTGTCTATGATACGACATGTACTCACTGTCTTATTTGTGAACTATCAAAAAATTCCAAATATTCAATATGAAAGACCACTGAAGAAAAAGCCTATGTAAAAAACTACGTAAAAAATAAACCATCCAACATCCACAAAGTTTTCTAATCAAAGTGAGCTAAGATTGAAAGCAAGCAGTTAAAAATATTTTGGTTCATATCTGTAATCTGTTTATTGTGGGATAGAGAGAAAAAGAGATTAAAAGAAAGTGAAAATTGCACATTTATTGTTGCCCAATGCTGCTTAAATTGGCAGAAGGAATGCAAAAATGTTTAACAATGAATATAAAGCAATTATTTCACAGGAAGTTCATCAGATATTTCATAAGACTTCTAAATTGGACATGCCTGTATTTACATTTCTTCTAAAGTTCAAAGGAAAACAAAGTACAGCTGTTATGCAAAATAATTACAGGTGGGAATATTGTTTTATATAATTTCTACTAATAAAAGACATGCCTGAACTACATACAGTACAGTAATGATATCAGTTCACAGGTGATAAATGTAAATAAGTGTAAAAATTTTATGTTGAAGTAACATGCTGTCTAGCTCTAAGCTTTTAAGATCCAAAATGAAAGCATAAACAGTCTTCCAAAATAAGGTGAACACACTATAACTCAACTGTAAGAACTGCATTCATACAGACTATCCATTGCCCAAATATATATTTGTTTACATTCAGTTGTTGCATGAATGCTTTTCTTCCAATGAAACCTGTCCAATGATATCAAACTTTCTCTTCCTAAACATTAATTTTATCTAAACATATGTATCTGTTCAAGGCGCTGCAGAGTTCATACAGCGCTGATGATGTTACAGGCATGCATTGCTAGGACAGAAGACCCTGGAATCAAAGCGCTTCCCAAGGTATCTATCATGGTTGTCAACTGTTAACCTCAGATACACCTCTGGATATCTAAATTCAGAAACATTAATATTAACCCTGGACTCCTTCCAGAAATTTGGTGCCTCCATTTGTAAACTGAGCTGATACCGACATGTCTATATCTACCAGCTTGCAAGAACTGTTCATGCTTAGGACATGATTCCAGTCTGCTGGCAAGATTTTGGTTCCATGAATGAAGTGTGTTTTATAGCTAATTAGCTAATTGTATACAACTGGCAATTGACCTGCATTGCTAGCGATTGCAAAACAAAAGGGTTTAGGCCTATGCTGCATGACAACTGATCCAATTCAGATATATGATTCCATATGGTACTTCAAACATTTGCAGACACGCCAAAATGGTATACAAGATAAACACCCCAATCTACAGAAGCCATTAGTTGCATGCAGATCCCTGATAGGTGAACTACTGCAACCAATTTATTTCCATCACTTAAGAGTCATGAAAATATCTGATTAAAATTCAAGGTTAACATCTTTTTCATGCTTTAAATTTATCTACTGCAGACAAATCAATTCCTAAAAAAGAAACAACCATTTCTCCAAACAATATTGTACAATCAGATACATTAATTTATCAGATTAGAATGCTAATGGAGAACAATTACTCATTGCCTTAGCCACAACAATCCATAGATGTTTTAAATATAACAAATTTCTCATCTGCATGTCAAATGTCAACCAGGAATGCAACATATTATGAGATGAAAAGAAAGGTAGATGCAAATCTGCAGTGGTTTTAAAATAACAAAATATTTTTCACTCTTTGATTTGCAATAAAACCTGTAGAACTTTGAACAGTCAACAGCATCAATTATATGAAGAAAAAATTCTTGTTTTAAAAAATATGGATGAAAGAGAAAGGAAACCTAAAGACTCTTACAACACTCTAGAGAAACCATTCCTTGTTAAGAGTCCAATGTATCCCCAGGGTCTAATTCCACCAATAATACAGGCCGCCATGTATAGCCTAACATGTGCTGAAAAATGGTGTTAAGGCCTACAACAACAACAACCATCTGTACTTCTGTAGATAAGCAAAAATTCAGGCATGACCACTTGTGCATACAGCAAAATGAAAAAGAATCAAGGAATGGTTTAAAAGCTTTTACAAATACTGTAGAATCATGCTACTTTTTGCATTTATAAGAAGAATATGCAAAAAAATGAAACTACTTTCTTTTAATTCCAGATCATTTGAGCAAATTGGAGGAATGCATAGATGGGTGGACACTATTCAGAAAGAGCTGTGTTTCAGTTTCTGCCAAAGCAGGATGGAAAACAGTATTAACCAGTACCCTCACTTGGAGAGATATCCCTTACCTGAGTAACTAGCAATGAAAGCAAATTCACGTGTTTTGAAAATGTTGAATGGAAAGAAACATTTGGAGCACTTAGTCTATTAGGCCTTAACAATATTATACGTTTCTGGTTTTATGCTAAAAGCAATGTGGATTGGTCAGTAAGAATAGATTTGTTGTTTTGCTACTTTATTCTCCTCAATTTATCGAAAGTGAACCACAGTTGCATGAATTTAATGTTTATTCCTTTGACAAAAGGTATTCTTAATGTTACTCAACAACATGATATTTAAATATCTACTCTCCATAATTTGCTATGCCCCGAATGGCAGAGTGTCCGAATGGCCGAGTGGTCTAAAGTGCTCACTGTTACGGATCACTGCCATCTCACCTCTGTCTGCGTGGGTTCAATTCTCAGGCTCAGGTGAATATGGTGTATGTGAGAAAGCTTGCCAATAGCTTTTAATAGGTCGATGGTTCTTTCTGGAGGTTCATGGGTTCTTCCTCCACTATTAATACTGGCCACCATGTATAGCCTATATTGTGCTGAAAATGGTGTTAAACCCTATAACAACAATAATAACAACAACAACAACCATAATTTGCATCCTGTATGTGTTGGCTTAAATCTTACCATCTTGGCTTAAATTTGAATCAACCATGATTAACGATCAGCATGAAAAAGGTGCCAATTAGTAAACAAATGCTTCCTAGTCTATGTCCAGTGGATCATAGTAATTATTAGAAGAAATATGAAGCATCTTATTATGTACAAGGTCTAATACACTTTTCAATGAATGAAATTAAATGCAGCCTGGTCACAACATTTTCAAAACCTCGAATTTATATGTATGCATATTTTGGGTTGTTTTGTTTTAAATTCTTTTTTTTTCTGGACAAAAAATGTATAATGTTGCAGTCTGAAAAATTGGAGAACCATTATTTTAATTATTGACAGTAGTTAAATTAAGAAGAGTTTCAGGAGAAAAGAATATTGGGTATATAAAAAGTACAGGTCAAAAATATACATTTTAGATAATTTGTGATTAATGAAATTTAATATATAATATGCCATCAAATAATACATATACATGTACGGGTAGTAACATAAAACCCAAAATTTCAGACAATGGCAATGTATACTATTATAGGATATTTGGTTAGTATTTAATGGGCGATCGGAGTATGGTATCTTGCAATAGTTAACGAGTAGCAAATTAATTGTCACAATTGCACATGCTCTTTTGTTTGAAGCATATCTTGTGTATAATTTATTTTAGCTGCTTAAGAATTTACACGTAATATTTTTGTTTTCAAGTTATCTTCAGTTTTAAATTACAGATTACTCTGTTTAATCCCTGCAGTGTATTATTTTGCTAATATAAATGACTTACTTTGAAATTTATGAATCAGACATTCCATTTTATTTTCATTTTAAATTTGTTAAAACGTGGGGAAAAAAAGCATAACCCTAACCTGTGATTCTCAATAGTCCTCATCATGGATTTCTTCCCTTGTTAAGTATGTCAAAGCGCAAATACCGGTACAGTATTTTTAGTTTTTAGTACTAGTTATCATATTTGATGGTGCTCAGCATTGTTTTGCAACATTTGAAAACCATTCAGTCCTTCTGTTTAGAAACATTTGAAAACCATTCAGTCCTTCTGTTTAGAAACATTTGAAAACCATTCAGTTCTTCTGTTAAATTTGGTTAAATTATGTTGGGATGTTCAACGGAAAAAGTCATTGAAAGGTTCATTTACTTTTTGCAAAGAAGGGCACATACAACGGTGGATCTGCATCTCAAAAATCAGAAAGGTCTTCATGCCATGATGTTCTCTGTCAAAGCTTGACCAAATTCTTGCCAGCAGTTTTAGAAATGAAGTTGCTTTAATTGCTTTTCTTTAGGATTTTTTTCTGGCATTTTCTATTTTCTGTAATGATGGCAATAGTGGAAGAATAATCATCTTAATTAGTATCAAACTGAAAAGACTTCCTACCAGGATTTGTTTCTATCCATCTTAACAACTTTTGTTCAGCTGTTTTTGATAAGAAGTTATTAAAAGGTTTTTATTAATTTTAGTAACAATAGCCATTTATAATGTCAGATTAGCATAATGTGTACATTTATCAGCTCTTCGGGCCTGGAGGCTCTATAATGCCAATTTTGGTCAAAATTTTGGTCAAAATTGGTCTATTGAAATTATCTTTAAAGTTTAAAGTAGCAATGGCTGACAGATGGACAGTATACCATGGATCCAGGGTAATTCCATAAAACCAAATGAAATAATGACATAGAAGGACCTGAATTTTAGATGTGAGATGCTTCAGAAAGGTATAATATTTAAATTATATTGATAGATATCATATGATATGTATTACTTACCTGTTACAAGATCTGGAATCAACAGGCGAAAGTAATTAACTGTCTCAGTAGCTTTGTTAAACTACCATAGAAATCATCCTTTCATCCTGCAAAATGTAAACCCTAATTACTCCTATAAAACATATGATCCAGACAAGAGTCTCATATATCATTATATACAATATGATGAAACATAAAATATATGCTTCCACACTTAAATTACATAAGCCAATTAATAAATGAATAATACATGTAAACTGTTAACCTTGGCAACCTGAATTTAAATAGCTAATTAACAAAAACAGAGGAAAATACAAGACTAAAAGCTTGGAGAGTAGAAATGATAATGTTTGTAGTCTCTACAACCAGCAAAAAATCAATTTCCATTGAAAATGTTGG
>JARLTB010000253.1:285000-307500 GCA_030141615.1 Unio pictorum
TATCATATAAGTTTGGGTCATATCTTCAAGGTTAATGTCAACAGATGAAAGTACTTATGCTATGGTGTTTCCTCAACACCTAAGATGGGTAATATAAATTCATCAAATTAATTTCTAAACCTGATCCTAGCTAGAATTAAGCCTCTTGTGAATATTAAGTTCCATCCCACCATCACCTGCCCCAATACATACTGACGATTAAGTTCCATCCCACCATCACCTGCCCCAATACGTACTGACGATTAAGTTCCATCCCACCATCACCTGCCCCAATACATACTGACGATTAAGTTCCATCCCACCATCACCTGCCCCAATACATACTGACGATTAAATTCCATCCCACCATCACCTGCCCCAATACGTACTGTCGATACTCTCTTATAAGACAAGTCCAACTGCAAACTGTAAAGACCCAGATCTCCCATAACATAATGCGCCAGAAGATCTGGGACTGTGCTGTTTTTTTTGGAGTAATCAGTAGAATACACCACATAGACCCTGATCTGCAGGTGCATTATATGATGGCAGATCAGAAATACTGTTGTTTGAGGTCTGACTCGACTTATAAGCAAGTATATATGGTATATTGAAAAATCTTATTTGGCACTGGTCATCATGTATTATATAGAAGGACATCTGCAGTGGAGTAAATATTACTGCAGGTTCAGCTTATTGAGTTAAAAAAGGCATGTTACGACCTAATTATAACCACATAGCTGACAGATAATTCAAACTCATTTTTCATGGACTTTTTTGGATGTTAAATTTCAAGAAACAGTGTGATTATCTATCTATGAAGATAGCTGGGAACCTCAAATCTACCATATGTACTTAAACATAAGTAACTCCAACTGCAGATAACATATACCCAGATTAGTCATGCAATGCACCAGTCAAGCAGGGTCAATGTTGTTTGTTCTAATGCTTAGCCATAACAATTTGCAAAGACCCATACCTGCCAGTACATGATGTGCTGTCTGCAGTTAAACCTGACTTATACTAGTGTAAATACAGTATCAAAAGGTTGCCAAAAAATTTCAGTTCCTATGACAATCATATTATTTTCTGTAAAATCATAAATTTAATCTTAGACAAAAATAAATGAATGTTCAGGATTTGGCTAAGAAAGCAGATCCATGTATGTATGTGGTGCTCCCAGTTCTATTTGCAAGCAGTCCCTTAAAACTTTGATGATGTAGTAGATAGCTAATGTAAACATATCTATCTTCAAGTTTCCTGTATAGATTATACCAGCATCTGAGCTTGTTTACACCCACATTCTTTGTTAACAGGATTTATAACAGCTGTCTCCAGACTGATTTATGGCATTCTCTATGAAGAAAATGAACATATCAGAATCCAAGATGACAGCAGCCAGAACATGTTTTCTCATGTGGGAAAGTCACTGCATTGCTATGCAGAGCATGGAGATGCTGCACTGTTTGTTTTTCTTTTTTCCCTCCAGTCAGCAAATTTGAATGTTTCAAATTATTACCCATTTATGCTTAATGAAATGCTGAATAGGGCATGCATATTTGTGTGTTACATAGTTGACACCTCTTCCAAAATAGGTCATGCATATTTGTCCATTACATGTTGAACACCTCTTCCAAAACAGGGCATGCATATTTATGTGTGACATAGTGGACACCTCTTCATAAACAGTGTCCCACTCATATGCAAATTCTTTCAAATGCAATAAAAAATATCATTAACTGATCTACATGCTCTTACAAGATATAAGGATACATGCACATACCAAGTTTCATGTTTGTAACAAAGGCAAAACTTTTCATGAATGTGTAGTAACTATCCTAGGCACATGAACTTATCAAGTATATACTTACTTATAGTCAAGTCCAACTGCAAACTTCACAAACCTAGATCTGCCATCACATAATGCACAGTCAGATCTGGTTCTGTGCAGTTTGTTAGAAGTAATCAGTAGAGTAGACAACAATAGACTCTAATCTGCAGGTGTATTATGCTACAGTAGATATCTTTGTTGTTGCAGCTTGACTTGACTTATAAGTCAGTTATGTGTGGTAACAACTACAAAAATTGCTGTCCACAAAACAGACCTTCAACAGAAAAGCTTGACATGGTCACTAAACCATGAGTGTGTTAATGGCTGCAGGATGGCTCATGGAAATATTTACCTGTCTCATGTCATGCAAAATGTCAGTACATGTAAGCTCTTCAGGATGGTGGTGTAATCATGGTGAGGATATACCAGAAACCACAGATTAAGTAACATATCAGTAATTATAATAACCAATAGTGGGTGAGATATTAACCTAACTGAAATGGCAGTACAATACAGTCTCTAAAACATAGTGCCCTACATTTGGTATAATTATGCACATGTCAAGTTTCATGACATAACTAAGGGGAATAATGATGCATATGTCAAGTCTCATGACAGAACTAAGGTCTATCAGGATGCACATGTCAACTTTCACGATAGAACTAAGGTGTATAATGATTCACATGTCAAGTTTCATGGAAGAACTAAGGTGTATAATGATTCACATGTCAAGTTTCATGGAAGAACTAAGGTGTATAATGATTCACATGTCAAGTTTCATGGAAGAACTAAGATGTATAATGATTCACATGTCAAGTTTCATGGAAGAACTAAGGTGTATAATGATTCACATGTCAAGTTTCATGGAAGAACTAAGGTGTACATGTATAATGATTCACATGTCAAGTTTCATGGAAGAACTAAGGTGTATAATGATTCACATGTCAAGTTTCATGGAAGAACTAAGATGTATAATGATTCACATGTCAAGTTTCATGGAAGAACTAAGATGTATAATGATTCACATGTCAAGTTTCATGGAAGAACTAAGGTGTATAATGATTCACATGTCAAGTTTCATGGAAGAACTAAGGTGTATAATGATTCACATGTCAAGTTTCATGGAAGAACTAAGGTGTATAATGATTCACATGTCAAGTTTCATGAAAGAACAATGGTGTATAATGATTCACATGTCAAGTTTCATGGAAGAACTAAGGTGTATAATGATTCACATGTCAAGTTTCATGGAAGAACTAAGGTGTATAATGATTCACATGTCAAGTTTCATGAAAGAACAATGGTGTATAAGGATGCACATCAAGTTTCTCGGCAGAAATAACGTCGCTGAGGTTTAACAATAAGGGTGACAATGACCACATACAATGACTGTATGAATAAAGTGCAAGATCTTGTACATTTTTTTCAGGCAAACTAAAATTTCCCTATCCAAACTAGTTTAGCTGCCTGTAAAGCTCAATTAACTGATGAGCTCTTTAAAATTATATTCTTGATTGATTTCTTTTAATAGGAAAAAAGGAGAGTAAAACTACAGCATGATATTATAAACTGAATAAAATGAGTTGATTACTATAAGAAACAATCCATCAAGTTTATAAATGCGTGAGAAGTATCAACTGAGTTACCATATGTACTCAACTATAAGATAAATCCAACTGCAAACAACATAGAGCCCGCTCTGCCATAGCGTAATGCTCTAGCATATTGGAGTCTATGTGGCTTGTTCTACTGCTATGCTGCTAACAAACTGCATAGACCTAGAGCTGCAAGCACATTATGTGATGGCAGATATGGCATTGTCCAGTTTGTAGTTGGACTCAATTTTAATTACAAAAGCCAGAGGGAGTTATAACACTGACAGAAGAGGCATGTCATTATTAAGCTGACTCATAATGTCGAATTAACAACATAATGTTAACTCTATAGATATGTCAGTTTCATCATATTGTTATCATATTCCCAAGATAACAAGAAAGAGGTTTAATTGAAATGCTTTTAAGTCTTCCAAATCTGTGTCACGTCTCCCTGATTTGCTTGGATAATGGGTAATAAATTTCTTAGAACATTTTACGAAAGATATAAGTAATTTTACACATCAAACAAATAAACAATGGACAGAAAATTATTGCTCCTACTCAGAAAAATGACAGATATGAATCAGACAGATATCCCATTAAAAATGTCATACTTCATTATTTGTTGTAATAAAGCCTTTGGAAATCTGTTGTGATTTATGACCCACCATAAATTGGTCACAATGGATAATTGTTTTCAAAAAGTTGATGTGATTTCAATATACCATAGAAAATACACTTGCCAACATACCATTTCTTTGTGTATTGATACCAAATACTGTGTAAATTGGATGAATTTTGAAATGCTCATTCAGCTATTTTTTTATAAACATTTAGTGATAGGGTATTATTTCCCTATACTTTATGATATCAACAATATGATGTCACTTATTTTTTTTTTGTGTGACTAGGTATTCGGTAGTGATATGATTTTTAGGAGAGATTGGACATTAAATGACTTATTAGGCAGTACCATGATTTTTGGGAGAGACTGGACATCAAATGACTTGATATTAGGCAGTACCATGATTTTTGGGAGAGATTGGACATCAAATGATTTGATATTAGGCAGTACCATGATTTCTGCGAGAGATTGGACATCAAATGACTTGATATTAGGCAGTACCATGATTTCTGCGAGAGATTGGACATCAAATGACATGATTGTGACTTCTGTCTCTTATCAAATAAATTAAATAGAAAAGCCTACACAATATTATCAGCTGCACCAACAGTCCTGTTAAAGAAATGATGGAGTGAATAAAAAACATACAAGATATGGAAGTCTTTAGAAATTTATGACCAGTAAATCAAATCTCAATAATAAACCCAAACAGGCTTTTTTAACTAAGTGAACCTCTTTGCATGGCGCAATATACATCAGTAAATCAAATCTCAATAACCCCTTCCTTTTTTTTAACTATGTGACCTGGTAGCTTGGTGCAAGATATGTCAATAAATCATGTAATAAGCATTCCAGTGAACTGCTCACTATCCAATCTGATTACCCAAATAATTGTTAATATTTACCAGATTACCTATTTATGAGGATAATTTGGTGGTCAAACAAAACTTTGACCAATCGAGTGCCAGTAGTTTTGACTGCCATGATGATAAAGCTTGTAATTTGTGTTTTCAACAACTTTTCAAAGTTCTGTAATCAGAATCAGTTTTGGCAATTACATGCTGAAATAAATCACACCTTTAGGTTATATTGTGCATAAGTTATTGACTGCTAATGCTTGAATATTTTCTGTGCAAAATATTTTTTCCTGATGGAACTGAATCATCACCCATTTGAGTATGGTGCCTTATTACTCCAAATGACCTCTGCCCTATAGCCATGGGAGATAAATCATGTTTCATCACAAATTGGTCTATTGGGATACGTATCATATGCCATTTCAAATTTTTGGGAAATCCAATCCTTTTCATCCAATTTTCATGAAATTTTTGCAACTTACTTATAAAAATGTATAATGTCAATCATTCAACATTGCAAAATCCCCTATGATGTTTATTCAATCATGGCTGCCTGTGATAAGATTTTCTTATATCTCATCAATATGAATAAACAAAGGTAAGTCATGAATGAACCACTAAATCAAACTCACATCCATGAATGGAAGCCACCTCTTAATAACTGATAGCAAACATAGTTTGGAAGAGAAAATCTTTTTGGTTAGCTCATTTAAATGTCATGGTGTGTTAACCTTCTGAGAAATATTTACTCGGGCTTGCAGAGATTGGTTAAGAAGGCTTATTCACATTCATTAGAAAGAGGAAATCTTATCACAGGCATTAATGGATGAAATGGGTGAAAATAGTATTGTTATGTATTGTTTTGTTGGTTTTAATATCACTTTTAAAGAATTGAGAATATTTGTAAGTGGCTTGCAATCTCAGTTTATATCATTTAAGTTTTGGAAGAAAATTGGCAATATGAAAGAAATAACCATGCTAATTAGTGTGTTAATTAGTGTGCAAATTAGTGCAATGTGCATAATAATTGTCCTCAAATGAGAAATCAAGTGGCCTCAGCTAATGTTCCCAGGACTTGAAGTTTCTTTTATTCCCATCTATTGTTCAGACTACCATATATTAATTAACATTTAAATTTAAAATTCAAACTTTTGATATAAAAAAAATTACAAAATTTAAATAATTATTCTGACAGTGATGTACCTTGCAACAGCATATTGATTTCGTCTTTAATAGGCTGCAACAAAATCTCCTAAGATGGCAGACTTGAGTGATTTATGATTATAAAAAGTGAATTATATTTTGAAAAATTCAAGAATTTTTTTTTAAACAGAGGTCATCAGCTTACTGCTTTCTCAGTGAGTCATGCTAGCTCATTTGATGGACAGTTGGTTTAGAAATCCTTTAGTTTTGGGTTCGATAACTGCCAAGATAAGACTGAGTAGGCAGCGGCAATTATTTATTTTTGTTCTTGTACGTCAAGATAATAAATTTGTTTCAGCTAATATGATGGATATAACAGAGATCTTTTGCTAAAAATCAGAACAAGAATATTTTTTCAAGCAATTTGTGATCTGTTTTTTTTTTTTTAAAATCCCCAAATTCGGCCCTTTCCTGGTTTAATTGTTGGTCACAAACTGTGTCAGTATTGATGAGCATGATTTGTGCTTTTTCAAATCCACTGTTAAAGCAATACATAGATTTAAATAAAATTGTTATTAAAAAATTATAATGTGTGTATACATTCAGTCTACTACAAATATAATCCAATCTGATGGCAGCATTCAAAACACCAAGACAGATTAGATGTGCACCACATGAAAATACAGCAAATTTTCATTAAAAAAAAATGTCTTAAAAATAAAGAGATATCATGAAAGCAAACCTTGCCCTTGTAATTAAAGTTCAAGGATTCCCATTTATAAGCTGCTTGTCTGTACAGTAATTATGTATCTAAGGGTTTAAACACTCCCTCCTGGTGAGGGTATGCTAAATAGTATGTCCTTGTTGATTTTAATCAGAAAGCATGCTCTGTGATAGGGATCTCACACATAACACCTCTAGAACAGTCTTAAAGGAGATTTGTTCCTCATTTCACATACTCTTTTCAAAATATAAATAATATGTAGGGAAATTCTTGATGAGCTTGATGATGACTTTAGGATTTCGTTACTTTTTTAGATGGTCAAATTTTGGGGTCTGAATCAAGGACTCTCCTTGATGATCAGGATGATGTACCATTGATACTCTTGTATAAGTCAGATCAATCTACAAACTGCATAATACACTGGTAAATCTGAGTCTGAGCATTTATTAGGACTAATCAATAGATCAGACAACATAGACACAAATATGCAAGAGCATTAATTGACAGCAAAACAGGGTCTATAATTGTTGTTTGCATCTGGACATGACATAATTCCATTTATCTGGAACTAATTTATTCAAAATCAATTAACTTTATTTACCTTGCACTGATTTGTGCAAGATTAATTAATTCTATTTACCTTGTACTAATTTGGACAACCGTAATTAACTCTAATAACCTTGTACTAAATTGTGCAAGATTAATTACTAGTAACTCTAATTACCTTGTACTAATTTGTGAATTCAATTAACTCTAGTTACCTTGTACTAATTTGTGCAAGATTAATTAACTCTATTTACCTTGTACTAATTTGTGCAATATTAATTAACTCTATTTACCTTGTATTAATTTGTGCAATATTAATTAACTCTAGTTACCTTGTTCTAATTTGTGCAATATTAATTAACTCTAAACCTTGTACTAGTTTGTGCAATATTAATTAACTCTATTTACCTTGTACTAATTTGTGCAAGATTAATTAAGTTTACGTTTGAACCAATTGTGCAAAAATTAACTTGATGTAGGTTGTATAAATTCATGCTAGATAAAATTAACTATACTACTCTTATATCGGTTAATGTAAAGTACTCACCAGTTATTAACACTGAATAACAGCTCCAGTGAACATTTTTCTTTACACTATAGAAACACTTTTGCACAGTAGTATTAAATTTGGATATTTTAGTCCACAAATGGCACAGAAAGAAATGCAGTGAGGTAAGTCCTAATTTCTGGATGCATGTGATGATTTTGTCTTGTCCAAACTATTGGTGCAGAAAAATGGTTTTGTCAAGAAGAAATAAGAGCTTAACTCAATTAAGTCAGGAGACAAAGCAAACAGGGGCGCCATAACTTGTTGATTATGCTACACTACATTTAGCAGGAGTTGAATGGAAAGGTAACAATATTTGTAATTGTATCTTCCTGATCCTAATACCTTGAAATAGACTCAACAATACCTTGATCAATGGACATTTGCAGATAGATATCTCTGATGATATCTGGTTGGTTTGTTTTCAGATATAGAATTTATTTTTCTCTGCTTGAGAATTTGTGGCAAAATAGCATGATAATGAAGATGTGATAAAAAGCATTTTGCACGGTTCTCAGCCAATGTTTTCATACAGCAGTTGTAATGCACCATTAATAACAAAACATGCAATGACAACATGAGGTGTGAGAATTCTTGCAGTGTCTCATTATTATGACAAATGCAAACTTCTTGCCGACATCTGGACGAGTTGGACAGAATTCAACACGATTAACATGAAGCATGTATTGATATCATGACCTGCATCTCTCTCTCTCTCTCTCTCTCTCTCTCTCTCTCTCTCTCTCTCTCTCTCTCTTATGTCAATGAAATAAGTCTGAATAATAAATATGTAAAACTTGCCTCAAGAAAGAAATGGTATATTGACTCTTCTAATTAGAATGGGAAGTTTTAAAACTAGAATGTAACATTTCTTACCTTATACTAGACTCCAGTACCCACTGTAAACATTATCATTCAAAAAATACAGACTACACTGCCATCTCACCTGTCTGCATGGGTTTGAGTCTCAGATTCAGCCTATGTGGGTATGTGAGAAAGCTTGCAGTAGCTTCTGGTGGGTTGATTGTTCTTTTCAGGCTTTTTTCTGGGTTCTTCCTCCACCAATAATACTGGCCACCTTGTGCTGAAAATTTGCATTAAACCCTACAACAACAACAAAAACAATAACTACCTACTTAACTATCCAGCCACCAATCCCCCTAACTGTCCACTACCTACATACAGCAACAGGGCATAAAAGAATATTTGTTTAATTAAAAAAAGAACATTTATATAATATTAAAGTCAAGGACTTTCACATACTGTTATAATGTTAATATCACATGCAAAAATAAAATGAAAAATATACAAGTCACGTTTACGAAACAAACAAATTATATCATTGATGGATATGCTAAATTACTAAAGCAAATAAAAACTAATTTCCTTTTAATTTGCGCCTTTTTTTTACAATGTTCATCTTGATCAGATACATCTAAGTTTAAACACATGTATGTATTCCGTCACTTGGCGCATGGCTCTAAAAGATTGATGCCTCTTTTTAGATCCTCACAGCTAATTTATCCTGTATGCACTAAGTGTACTTTTAGATAGATGTACTGCACAGTTATCAGCTGCTGAAATGGTCCAATTAAGACAAAATTAAAAAAAAACCACTCATGGGTTTGAAACCATAATGCCGCCCTCTTAGTAAGAGGGGTAGTTAATTGAATTTATCTACGTTATCTAAGGAATGACCTCCCTTAATAATATGACCCTGTGTGGGTGAAAAGATACAATATCAACAGAGAACTGAGCAAGAAGCAAGATTATTGAGAAGAAATAATGCAACACAAGCCAGCTTAGATGAGGAAGAAAACAAATTTAATCAAACTAATTATTAGTGACAACTTCAATTCAACTCAAATGATATCAACAGGATTTATTTCATCACCATAATGAGTGGTGAAAAGATGCATGATGTCCATGACTGATTGCATCACCTTCCTCTCCATGTGTTCTAACATTTTCTATTTCCTTGAGTCTTTCTATTCTGACTGCCTTGCCTTTCTGGGACTTCCTAGATTTTAGTCTGAACTCGTCACTTCTCCCTTGTTAAGATTTCACTCATCATTTCTCCTTTTTTCCTGACTTCCCTCATCACTTCTCTTTTTTTTTCTCACCCTTCCTTTAGACTGTCGAGTCTCCCTCTATCTCCAAAAACAGTTTTAATGGAAGGACAAAATTATCCCGACATCCCTATATGCACCACTTTCTTCATGTACATAATATTCCTTTGCTTAAGTTACTCAGAACACACTATCTATTCAGACACTGCATAAAGCCAACCTACAGTAGTACCTTGCCATAAATTACCATGTGAGCTCTTTATTGAAAATTTACTGTACGCTACTACATGTTCGATTACTATTGCATAAAGTTTACAGACCTTTACTCACTTCCAGATTATTTAAACATTACAACAGCAAATATAATAGGTAGTTATTGTTAACTCACAATAATCAGTATCGTCCTAACAGACAAAGGAAATTATTTCATATTTATTGTAATAACCCTATGGAATCCTGCACATATGAACATTTGGATCACATACAATCAATTCTGGTAATGAACTAATAACTATAAAATTAAAAGATAAATTGCATAGCAACTGTAGCATCAATACATTTCCATGAAAAATTTAATAAGATAAATTGCATAGCAACTCTAGCATCAATACATTTCCATGAAAAATTTAATAAGATAAATTACATAGCAACTGTAGCATCAATACATTTCCATGAAAAATTTAATAAGATAAATTACATAGCAACTCTAGCATCAATACATTTCCATGAAAAAATTAATAAGATAAATTACATAGCAACTCTAGCAACAACACATTTCTATGAAACTGAATAAACAATGCATAATGTGGAACCTGGTCATATCAAACAAGTTTGCATACAACAAACAATCCAAAAAAAATATTACATAAAATTAAAATTGCGTACCTTAATTCTGTTAACTTTAGAATTTGTGCATCCAGCACTAAACCCTGTCCTTCTCACAAAACAGACACCTGGTCCCTTTCTTTCACTGATATGGAAGAAATTAAGAATAAAGCTCAGTGCATTCAACTTTTAGGGTTAAATGTTTATTTGATACTTCACATAAAATATACACACAACATGTGCTGATGTCATTCCCATCCACATTATACATGTCATGGGTACTGAGCAGAACTGCAAGGGCCATGTTTTTAGTATGGCACTTGCATGATCATGTATTTGGTATGGTACTTGCATGATCATGTTTTTAGTATGGTACTTGCATGATTATGATTTTAGTATGGTACCTGCATGGTCATGTTTTAAGTACGGTACTTGTATGACCATGGTTTTAGTATGGTACTTGCATGATCATGATTTTAGTATGGTACTTGCATGATCATGATTTTAGTATGGTACTTACATGATCATGATTTTAGTATCATAACAAAACAGACACCTGGTCCCTTTCTTTCACTGATATGGAAGAAATTAAGAATAAAACTCAGTGCATTCAACTGTTAGGGTTCAATGTTTATTTGATACTTCACATAAACTATACACACAACATGTGCTGATGTCATTCCCATCTACATTATGCATGTCATGGGTACTGAGCAGAACTGCAAGGGCCATGTTTTTGGTATGGTACTTACATGGTCATGATTTTAGTATGGTACCTGCATGATCATGATTTTAGTATGGTACTTGAATGGTCATTATTTTAGTATGGTACTTGCATGGTCATGATTTTAGTATGGTACTTGCATGGCCATGTTTTTAGTATGGTACTTGCATGGTCATGTTTTTGGTATGGTACTTGCATGATCATGATTTTAGTATGGTACCAGCATAGTCATGTTTTGGGTATGGTACTTACATGATCATGATTTTAGTATGGTACCTGCATGATCATGTTTTGGGTATGGTACCAGCATGGTCATGTTTTGGGAATGGTACTTACATGATCATGATTTTAGTATGGTACTTGCATGTCATGATTTTGGTATGGTACTTGCACAGCCATGTTTTTAGTATGGTACCTGCATGATCATGTTTTGGGTATGGTACCTGCATGGTCATGATTTTAGTATGGTACTTGCATGATCATGATTTTAGTATGGTACCTGCATGATCATGTTTTAGGTATGGTACCTGCAGGGTCATGTTTTTTTAAAAAATTTACTTATCTTACAACATCTCTGCAAAATTGTACAGTTAAAGGATTTAGATTGATCCTATCTTAACAATTCCTTTACTTGATAATTTATGTCAAGGTAGGCACTTGATGACATTGGAAGGGGGGTGGGAGTAATTTATTTATCATCAGCTGAATATGATATGCAGTTTTAGAGAAGGTAGATTAATACTTTCATTCATAGTATGGGATAAGTGGGCTAGTACAGGAGTACTCAGCTGAAACAAATATTTACTAAAAAATTCAAAAGGAAGATACATATCAGTGTAAAAATTACTTTCAAGTCCTAATAAGTATTACCTCATGCTACCTTGTGACAGACAAAGATGATTTTAATTTATAAAATCGGCAGATTTAGTTGATGATTCAAGTTTACATAGTACTTAGATATAAACTTAAAACAAAAATTTATTAGCAAAGTCAGTGAAGCATAAAATTTCGGTCAGAGTGACCAACTTTCGATGTTCACAAGACTGTACTAGACTGAATGAGAGAGGGTCAGTGACAAGGATTCCTAAATACCTTCACTGGGAGAAGTATACATCATCATCATCATCATCATCATCATCATCATCATCATCATCAATCTCTGACCTAGTGCGGTTGTCAAGGCACCATACTGCTGAACATCCGACCAGTTCCCTCCACTTGTCTCGATCATGTGCCAATGCCTGTGTCTCTGCAAAACTCTTCCTGGTCTATTCTGTGATGTTGTCAGTCCACTATTTTCTCTGTCTACCTCACCTTCTGCCTCCCTGGACACTGCCCTGCAGTACTGTTGTGGATAGACTGTTGGCTTTAGTGACATGGCCATACCATTTCAGCTTTCTCTTTTTGATGGTGGTGATGAGGTCTTCATATTGGTCTATGTTTTGCCTGGTGGTGTTATGCACATCTTCATTTGTGATGTGGTCCATGTAAGAGATGCCAAGGATGGTTCTGTAGCATCTCATTTCAAATTCCTGGATTCTTTGTTGTAATTCTGCTTCTGTGATGCATTTTCCATTTTCGTCTTGAATAACACTCATTCTTGGTTGCCTCTGTCTGGTGAGGTTTTTCACAATTTTCGTTTGTTTCTTCAAGTATTTTTCTGATATTCTTGTTTATTTCTTGGTACTCCATTGCCCCTGTTTTTGAGGTATCTTCAGGATCACACAAATTCAGAATCTCTTCTGTAACCTAGGGTTTTTTCTTAGGGCGATGGAGGCCAATGATGTCCTTGACAGCTGTTGTCATGACTGTGTTGAAAGTGTCTGTCATCACTTTAACATCAACATCCATCACATGGAGTGGAGCAAATTTTCCTCCAATTGTGGGAATTGCAGATGTTAGGGTCCTTCAGTTGTTCAAAGTTGAATTTGAGCCTGATATTCTTTGGCTTGTTAATTTTATTCAGCCTCACTTGGAAGTTCATAATCATGAGGTCGTGATCACTCTCAACATCAGCACCTGGGAACATCCTTGTTTTTGCTCTCTTGATGCCAGATCGGTAATGGTTTTGAACCAGTACGTAGTCAATCTGGTTATGATGGGTTACATTTGGTGTGTGCCATGTCCAGCATTGTGAAGTTTTATGTTGGCCCAGGGTGTTGACTAGTACCAAGTTGTTGTAGCTTGTGAACTCAAGCAGCCGTCTTCCTCTTTCACTAGTAAGCTCATTGCATGAAGGTCCACAATGATCATCCCAGTCTTTAGAGCATATTTGCCAACTTTGGCATTCCAGTTGCCTTGGATGATGAGTATGTATATTTTACTGACCGTATTTAGAATGCCCTGGAGTTTGTTGTAAAATTCCTCTTTTTTTCATCATCATGGAGCATAGACTTGGATAATTGTGATGTTAAAGGAGATGCTTTCAGACAAATGATTTGCACCAGAGTTGCAGGTGGTGATGGCGATGCTGTCTCTCACTCTGATTTTATGCAAAGTAACAGTAGCACACTTGTCACCTCAGTCCTGGTGGACAATGGCATGTGCGGTCTTTTTTTACCTGGGCAATGACCGATCCGGTATGGTAACTTCAGATTGTCCAGCATTATCAGTGTGGGAGGGATATACAAAAGCAAGCAAATGTGACCGCTGGAGGCAAAATGTAGCAACTATAGTTCTAGGTGCCTCACAATAGACTGTTGTGAATTTAGGACTGGCTGTGCAACACTAAGGTCAAGGAAACGTTGGTAGCTCAGTGGTTAGCATGCCAGGTTTGAAACCATAAGTGTATGGGTTCAAATCCCACCATCTGATTGCCATGGATCAGCTACTAAGGTTTCTCTTAAGGCAAGGTATCCATTTGTCTTAGCGCTAAATAACCTTTATTCTGGACCACTCCAGTGACTTAGTGGTCAGAGTGTCCACCTCAGATGAATGGGGTCACAGGTTCGAACACCAGCTAAGCCATGCCAATGACTTATAAAAATGCTGCCTTGCTTGGTGAATAGCATTAAGAGGACATTATTTAAAAATATTTTGTTTGATTTTGTGATGATATACAGCTTTAATCTTCAGTAATATTTAACCGAGTCTTCAGCAAACGTCTTTAAAAGTCAATATATAGAAAAAAACAAAGCTACAAATTTTAAGGGCTTTAAGAAGGAAGAAAATTGTGTCCATAATGAATTGACAATTTTGCTTAAAAACTGCTAATTCACTGTGCAGATGTATTTATTGCTTTATTTATAACCTACCATATACTACCATATAGTACTGCTGTAACTTGATCCTATACTGTTATTTTCTGTTAAATTAAAGATTAGTCTGTTTTCCTACTTTCAAAACATTAATTGTAACTAACACCTGTTTTGCTACTTTCAAAGCATTACTTGTAACTAACACCTGTTATTACCTTTTTAAGCATTGTTTCTTCTACAATCAATACTACAGCTTTGGAAATAGGTGTCACACACATTAGGAATTTGGTTACAGGACCTTTGACTATAATTCCTTGCAAAATCCAGGTTAATTCACTTTTTGTGTCCTAGTTAAAAAAACAAAAACTAAATCAAATATAGCTAAAGAAGCTGGCAAAGTTCAAGTTCAAGCATTTGATACAGTAAATTTGCTTTTTCTGCCTGTCATTATTATAAAGCAGTTTCATCTGCCATATATACTTATTTACAACTCGAGACCATCTGCAAACTGCACAGACCCAGATCTACCATTGCATATCTCACCAGAAGATCTGGGTCTGTACAGTTTTTTATAGAAGTAATCAGTATAACAAATAACAGATCCTGATCTGCAGGCACATTATGTTATGGCAGATCAGGACTTTTTGTTTGCAGTTTAATTTGACTTATAAGCAAGTACATATGGTATGTGTGATAGAATGTCATTGATGCTTTAGTGAAACAATTAGTTCAATACATCCTCATGTTCCATCCAACATTTGTTACTCTGTAGTAAACACTCTACATCCTTTGAATTAAACAATGGGTGTACTAGTTTATCTCCCACATGAGCTGTGGTGTACTGAAAGAAGATTCCCAGAGGTAAATTAACAGTTAACCATAAATACCATAGTGTACACACCTGTAAGTTAGATCCAACTAAAAGCTGCATAGAGCAAGATCTGCAGTATCATAATGTGCTGGAAGACCTGGATCAATGCAGTTTTTTAGGGGTAATTAGTAGAACAAACATAGACCCTGATGGAAGACCACATTATGCAAAGGCAGATCATGGTATGTTTTTGGCAGGTTTAATAAACTTATTTGCAAATAGATAAAGTATCTCAGTGATTCCATTCATACTGTCTTTTTATTATGATGTTGTGAATTTGCATTATACTGTGTATGTGTGTGTGGTGTCTGTGTGTGTGTGTGTGTCTGTCTGTATGTGTGTGTGTCTGTGTATTTGTGTGTGTATATGTGTCTGTGTGTGTATTTGTGTGTGTGTGTGTTTTATTAATTTTGATTTGTTTTGTCTTATTTACTGTGTATTTGTGTGTGTGTTTTTTTTCTTTCTAGTGCTCAAGAACTTGGTTACAGATTTTTTTTCAAGATGAAAAATTATAACAAGAAGTTCTCTGACAGAGTTGACAGAGATGTGGCAACTAATTCAAGAAATCCTAAAAATAGCGTAATGAATTGTTTTCTGTATTAAAAAAGTAAATACTGTGCATTTTAGAGTCATGAAAATGATATAGCAGAATTTAGCTACAATGTGTACATTAAAGTATCTCATATTCACAGTTTGCATACATGACTTGTTCACAGAATGCAACTTCAAAATAAAACATACATTGACTGATATGAAGCATCTTTGACCCAGTGACAATTTTTCTTTTAAAGCTAACATGAAAAATTAAAAGTAAATGATAAGAACTTAATCTTACCAAGAATTAGGGGGAAATATTTAAAGCAACACATTACCTAAGATTGTAATGTTCATTTTGAACATGACCAATCAGATTAAACTCAGAATCTCCACTATCCTATCAGAAAGCGATTGCTTAGGGGCATGCTCTGGTGACCTATGTTATTACCATAATTGCTCATTTTTTCAGCCAATCAGATAAAGTTTTACAGTTTTGGCATTTTGAAGACTGACCAGTATGACTAACGGTAATGTGTGAGTATAGGACTGTATACTCTATTAATTCTAAACAGCACAGAGTTCATCCAATTTAGGGGGCAGGAAAAAGTTTGGATAAAGGGACATCACCACTGGACCAAAACCGCAAAAACATCAGGAGAGAAACAACTTCAAAGAACCCAGGATAAAGGAAAATGATGGCTGGTCCAAGGGAACAATCATATGCTGGGACACCATGAGAACAAGATGGCAGCCTGACATTAGGGGCTACTCAAACAGACAAGAAAAAGCAACACAGAAAAGAATCCGATTGCTTTCATTGCATGGTTAACTGGGTCCTCATTTGGTACGAGAACACTTTTCGAACAATCTATTTCACAAAACCTGACTTGATCATTTTTTTGCACACCATTCAAAATTAACAAGTTATTTTTTTTACCAAACAGTGACTATACTTATTTATGTCGCATAGACATCTTAGTATTCAGACTTGTTAGAGACTTAATACATGTACACTTTGTACTAGAAATATTGGAAAGTTAAGATAGTTAAACAAATTTTACGACTTCATTGATTTGATTTAATTTCATAGTTGGCTCACACATTATTCGTATTTTCCTGTCCATTAGTAATAACTGGACCAGATTTGAATTAAGCATGGAATCACGATGTTGCAGGCTGAACAACATCCTGGGACTTAATGGCACCTCTCTTTTATTGCCACAACTCATATAGCTCCAAAATGGTGGAGATGTGAAACTAATTTCCAATACCTCCACTTGTGCCATTGCACACCATTAGCACACCTAATTGTCTGTTAGGGTTGAGTGTGTGTTGGGTCTATTCCCACTCACCCAGGGTCCTCCATTCAGGTCGATAGTTACTTAATAGCAACCCTGACATGACGACCAAATTAAATAGTACTCCTTGAGTACATAAATGACTGGGGGAAGTGACACCATTCCTCCCCCCAGGAGAAATTAATATCCAGCTTTGCTGGAAACTTAAAACATTGTTACATTATGACATCATCAATAATCATTACAATCGCTCAGACAAATCAACTTTTTTTTGGTATTTGATAACAGTCACCTTTGATCTTCAACCTGTACAAATTTTATGACTTTTTTCAAAATGATAATACTCTAACATTTCACATCCCTAGTCACACTGTGTTTTGTCATCAAAATGTGTATATTTCAGATTTGTTTCTATAGTAACAGCAATCTCATCTATACCTGAATTTTTACTTATTACAAGTAAACATCTAAATATTCAAAGAATAAAATTCCAAATATTGTTTCATCTCTTGCGAAAGACAATGGAATTGTGAGCGTAGAAATACTGTTATTGCTTGCTTATAAGTCCAACATTGACCCAGATGTGCTATCATATAATTCACCTGCAGATCTGGGTCTGTGCAGTTTGTTAGGATTCATCAGTAGAGCAAACAACACAGATCTTGACCTGCTGGCTGATCATGCGCTGGCAGATAAGGATCTTTGTTCTTTGCAGTTTGACTTGGCTTATAAGGGAGTACATATGGTAAATTCAAGTGTTATAGGTTTCCTCAAGGAGGGCCAATGCACCAATCAATAGGAAATGAAAATAATGTATTCAAATCAAACATGTACAAGTATCTGAGACAGGTACAAGACCATATCAATGCATGTCAGCCAGAGTTGCTTCCCTTGGTAGTTTACCATTTTATTAAATGGATACATTCAACAAGAACATTGTCACAATAGAAACATACTAAGAAAAGATGAAAGTGAAGCATTCCATGAAAAAGAGCTGTTACTGGATTTCCACAGTTATGAAATAAATCCAGATTCTAAAAATTTCTTTTTCTTTTCATGTTTACTAGACAAAACAATGTATGGTCTGTTCTGCGCAAAGAATGAACCAACAATACATTAGACAGATGCTATTTCTCAACCAAAACATAATATCCCAAAATAAACATGGCCATTTTAACAAGAAAATTTGACCCCTACAACCTCATTTACTTTTACGGGGTGATAACTTAAGTGACAAAGGCTACTGCACCTATAACATTTCATGTCACCCAAACATGCAAAATATTCTAGGACACTGAGTTACGTACATAATGAAGTAGAACATTAAAGTACATGTACATATGTCACTTTTCCAACATGTATTTCTTGTTTGGGACAATTTCAAATATAAACACACCCATCAAATTTCATTACTGTCAATACAAATATGTTTGTGCTCAGTTAAAATTCAAAAGTTGGTCACTGTGAAATGCACTATTTCAGCCAGCCTTCTGAGACAATAAACAATCAGGAATTGGTATTCAAGCCCTTTATAAACCTATGTGTAACTCCCTATTGATACACCAATGAGACTCAGTCCCTGTTTTATCACCTGAGATTAAAGAACCATCATAGTAATAGGAGTGAACATGTCACCCATGAGACATGAATGATACCTGTCTTTTCACAACCTGTGGAACAGGTTTCTGAAGGTGCTGCAAAGCGCTTGAAGCTTTTAAAATCTCCAAGCACTTTACAACACCTTCTGAAATATTTGTTTTTGTGTTTCTTTCTTATTTTAAAAACACATTTTAAAAGTCACAATGAATGGTGTCAACAGAGACTCAGATTCCTTCTGTACATCCTGGAATATTTGTAACAAAGTCTGTTTGAATATAAATCAAAAACATGTAATTAAATTGTGCAAGAATTATCAGTTGTTAAAATTGGGGAAAAATGGATAAAATTAAACTGTTTCAAATAAACATAACACCACACGTTGCTGAATAAACCAGACTAAGTTTTGTTTCTCTGCTGTGGATAGAAATGGAAAAAAGTAGTTTACAAAAATGTATATAATGTGTTTAATATAATGCAATTTGATTCCTAAAATTTTACAATTCTAACCCCAGTACCTCCAAGGGAAATATACTATTTTGCAATAACTCAACTGAATTTATCAGCGATCACTTGGAATTTAACACATTCAATAAAAATAAAAATGAGGACTTTGTATTCTACCTAGTCATTAAAAGCTCCAAGCGCTTTAAAACATTTATAATGATATGAATACAAAAAACAAATACAAACACCATGAAATTGGAGAAAATAAAATGCTGAAAATATTTTAAAGTTGGAAACATTTTTAGGTGTTTAAGTTTGCTATTGCAGTTAATAAAGGCGAGTTTTAAGAGCACTCTTGAAAAGGATTACTGTGTCTTTGTGTCTAATTTCATTGGGCAATTCATTTCACATTGCTGGACCCTGGTATGCAAAAGAACGTTGTCCATATGACTTCGTTTTCATAGTGGGAATAATGAGTAAGAGGAGCATAAGTATCTTGCTGGTGTGTACACATGGATGAGGCCAGATAGGTATGCCAGACTAGAGTCTGTCAGTGAAATGTAGCACAGAGAACAAATTTTGAGTTTGATTCTGGATCGAATGGAGAGGTACAGAGCAGCGAGGAGGTGTGCTCTGATCATGGTACTCTAAAGATGATCTGAGCAGCTGTGTTTTTAACTTTTCTGGAGTAGATATTGAGACAAACCAGACAGAATTGAGTTACAATAGTCCAGTCTTGAAAGTACTAATGAACACGAGTGTTTTAGTGGCATTAACTGAAAGATTGCGAATGGAGCTGATGCATCTCAGTTCAAGATATGCAGCCTTGCATATGTTCATGACATGTTGGTGCAATGTGAGAGTACTGTCCAGAGTAACACCTAGGTTTCGTACTGACTGCATGAATTTAATGTTGGTGTTGCTGATATTTATTGTCTGAGGTAAAGGATGTGAATGAGAAAGTCTTTGTGTTGTGATCAGAATGTCCTCAGTTTTATCATAATTCATCTGCAGCTTGTTACGTGTCAACCATGATTTCACATCAGAAATGCACTTCTCTACTCCTTGGAATGTAGCATCAGCTTCAGTTTTCAGTTGGGTTGCTAGACTTGTATATTTGGGTGTCATCAGCATACAATTGGTGAGACACTGGGTGATGATCTATGACACTTGAGAGCGGCTGAGTGTATAGAATGAAAAGAAGAGGGTCCAAGAACAGACATCTGTGAAACACCATAATTTTGATCAACTGGACTGAAGTGTATTCCATTTGCAGATACAATTTGTGTCCTGTCTGAGTGAAGTAATATGGTCTATTGTGTCAAATGCTGCATACAAATCAAGGAAGGCGAGTACTGTAACCTTTCCACTATCCAAAGCAGAGAGAATGTTATTAAATACTTTCAGAAGAGTAGCTTCAGTAATGTGGCAAGGGCGATATGCAGATTGTACATTGCTAAAAAGACTTTGAATTCAAAGGAGATACAAGTTGGGTTAGAACAACTTTTTCTAAGATTTTTTTATATGAACAGGAGATTAGAAATTGGATGGTGTTGGTTTCTTCAGCAGAGGCTTTACAATGGCAGTTTTGAAAAATTATTGGAATTCCCTAGATGAGAGAGAGATATGCAATACTCATGTACTTTAACGTTACTTTATCAAAGCAATTATTAGTGCTTCATTTTTAATATTTATATTTTTACATGTGTAAATGGCTTAAGTTTGTTTATTGCCTGTAAACCTGGGTAACTGCAAACAAATATGCATGTGGCTTTCAGTGACATGGGCACTACCATTTCAAACATCTACATCTCTGTTTTAGACAACTTTTTTGTGCTTATTCTTACCTTAAGGTATGAATGAAATCACCAATGGTGACAAGAAATGATTGTACCATTCATTACGCAATGTTATCCATTTTGCAGATTTACTTCTCATGCTGAGCAAAAGTGTTTGAAAGTAAATTCTTTATCTTTAAGAAATAATATTCATAGTTCATTAACATAACCTTAATGAGAAAAAATATGTTTCAAAGAAACCCAATTTCAAGTTTGTGCAGCAATTGCAGTTCTTATATACACTGTAGATCCTACAGAAACATCTTGGCAGGTGGGCAGAGCTTAAGATATAGGGAACAAAAAAACACTAGCTGTGATTGGTGCATTGTGTAAGAGTTGAACTTTCTGTTAGGCTTAAAAATGTTGATCCTCTTGGCAACATGTGAGATTATGGTAATTCATATTTAGATCATATTTAGTATTTTTTATGATTCTTAAAATGTGGTACACATGTGTGAAAATGTGTCTGTTGTGACAAGATAACTCTTACCCCTGTCTAGTTTCAGCAGAGTTATCTCTCTTAAATTCAATGGAGTACCTGGTTTTGTCCTTGTCAAATTGACAATCTAACATTGTTCTCTATGACAGGGTGTGACATGCATGCTGAAGTAGGATAGAAAGTATATTTATTTCACAAAACATTAGCATTGAGGCAGGCCCGCACCTGGGGGGGGGGGCAACCATGGCACTTGTCAGGGGCCCGAGCTAGATAGGCACATATACGCACATATTTGAAACACAAAAGGGACCCAAACTCTGTCAGCTGCCTGGGGCCCAGAATTTCCTAGGTGCGGGCCTGATTGAGGTCTATGGAAAAAAAAGTGGTATGGTGATATCTATAGCAGATACCACACATTTTATCAAGTATAAACTGAAAAATTACCATCAGGACTTGGTGAATCAGTCAAGATAAATATCAAGGTAACACTTCCTGTGGCAAAGCAATTCATTATCCCCTTTATATCTCAAAAATAAGCAGTTGAATGAGGTCATTATCTTTACTATCATATGGGAAGTTATTTTTTAACTTTCTTTTGCCTGACACTAGCAAATATTGCAGTCATTTGTGACAGATTAAATTAGTGCAGATAAGAGATTAAAATTGCTGAAACTGATAACAGAGCATATCAAGAACAATTCAAGCCATCTGTAACACAAAGTGAAACACCAAGTACAAAAATACATTTTCTTTATAAAAAAAACAACAACAAAGAAACAAAACAGTAAAAATGCTAACTTATCAAAATATAG